>VMDO01004545.1:0-123701 GCA_007922755.1 Pedetes capensis
CTCATAGCGACCCTCTGTACAACAGGGGAAACACTATTGTCAGTGCTTCTCTGCTGTTCATAGGGTTTTCAATGGCAGATTGCTTTTTGGGAGGGGGTTGCCAGGTCCTTCTCCCAAGCCTACAGCTTCTGGTGTTCCCAGGCGGTCTCCCATCCAGGTACTAACCAGGCCCGACCCTGCTTAGCTTCCGAGATCTGACAGGATCGATGCCACAGGGCTACAGCTGCAGGCATTCATATTTTAATTAGTATGTATGAATTCATGACCTCTAGGAGTAATTAAATGACAGAACTTTCTGTATCCACAATTGGAGAAGTTTTTGATTAGAGCAAATTTAAGAGCTCTCCCAGCCAAAACGGGTCCATAACCACTGACTACAACGAAGTACAGAAAATCGTCAGGGATTACTATGAGAGACTGTATTCCCAAAAATATGAAAATACAGAAGAAATGGATAAATTTATTAGCACGTATAACTTACTAAAGCTAACCCCAGACGATATAAGAGACATAAACAAGCCCATTACATATACTGAAATAGAAAAAGTAATAAAAAGTCTCCCAACAAAGAAGAGCCCAGGTCCTGATGGGTTCACAGCAGAATTTTACCAAACCTTCAAAGAAGATATAACACCTGTCTTCCTCAAATTATTCCAAAAAGTAGAAAAGGAGGGAACACTCCCAAATTCATTCTACGAAGCTACCATCACTCTGATACCTAAACCAGGGAAAAATTTATCTAAGATAGAGAATTATAGACCCATCTCCCTTACGAACATAGATGCGAAAATCTTTAACAAAATCATGGCAAACAGAATCCAGCAACATATTAACAAGATTATTCACCATGACCAAGTGGGATTTATACCACAGATGCAAGGCTGGTTTAACATATGGAAATCAATTAATGTAATCCAACATATCAAGAAACTGGTAAACAAAAACCACATGATCATCTCAATTGATGCTGAAAAGGCCTTCGACAAAGTGCAACACCTTTTCACAATAAAAACTCTGGAGAAGATAGGTATAATAGGCAAATAGCTTAATATCATAAAAGCCATCTATGACAAACCTACAGCCAACATTATATTAAATGGAGAAAACTGAAACCATTTCCTTTGATGTCGGGGTTTTAGCTCTAGCCCGGCTAAAGTTAGGGCCAAACCCTCAACATAAACATGTGGCCGATGTCAGGAAAGAAGGACCTCGGGAGACCTTCAGATGGTTGGAAAAGGACAGGGAAGGTTTATTGGGGTGCTCCCCTTATGGAGAGCAAGGAGCAAGCAGCCCCTATAGAGCGAGGTTCTATCCCTTTAAGTGCTGGCTCTAGGCCTGCAGCATGGAATGCTGCAGGCTAAGTGCTGGTACAGCTCAGCCTCAAAGGCACAGCCACAGCCGCTGATGTTCAGTTGAGGTCCGATGGTCTTGACTCTCGCGGCTCGCCTTCTTTACCCACCTCCTTCCCAAGGATGGGAGGAGTTGGGAGGCTCTTTGTGGCTTGCTAGATGCCTTCGGCTCTTCGGGGCCCCTGGGCTTGATCTCGCCGGCTTGCTAGATGGTCTTGCTGGAGTAGGGAGCGCTGGTCCAGGTGATGAGGTTCAGGAGATGGTCAGAGAGGTCAGGATCTGTGGTGCTACAGGGATCATAGGGTGAAGATGGGGTCCAGGAGCCCTGCTTTTATAGGGTCCTGGAGGAGTCACATGGTGGGGTTCAGCCAATCAGGGCACACAGCTGGCAGGTACAGGGGGCAAATGGACATAACTGTCAAGTGGAGACACTTACTACCTGCAAGGTGGTGAGGGGAGTCAATCAAAATTAAGGTGGTTAGGGCTGGTCAAGCTGGCCGGGGGCCATCTTTGCTCACTCGATGGGAGGGGCTGTTTTGAGCGAGTGAGATGAGCCCTGGGGTCAACTAGGGGTCAGCCCCTCAAGCAGTTATGAGGGACCCTAGCTGAGAAATATAACTTTAAAAATCCCCAACACTTTGAGATCCGGAACAAAGCAAGGATCTCCTCTGTCTCCTATTCTATTTAACATAGTAATTGCAGTCCTGGCCAGAGCAATCAGACAAGAGATAGAAATCAAAGGGATACAGATTAGCAAGGAAGAGGTCAAATTATCCTTTTTTGCACATGATATGAGTCTATACCTAAAAGACCCCAAAACCTCATCCAGAAAACTTTTAGATCTAATCAACTCCTTCAGCAAAGTGGCAGGATCAACACAATCAACACACAAAAATCAATAGCTTTTCTTTACACAAACTGTAAACAGGAAGAAAAGGAAATTTCAGAAAAAAATACCTTTCACGATAGCCCACCAGAAAATTAAATAGTTTGGAATCAATCTAACCAAAGACACTTCAGATCTCTACAAGGAAAATTTCAAAACATTAAAGAAAGAAATAGTAGAGGACATTAAAATATGGAAAGGCCTTCCCTGCTCCTGGATAGGGAGAATTAATATAGTAAAAATGGCTATCCTACCAAAAGCAATTTATAGACTTAATGCAATCCCCATTAAAATTCCACTGACTGACTTTACAAAAATAGAAAAAACAATCCAAAAATTCATATGGAATCACAAAAAACCATGTATAGCCAAAACACTCTTAAACTGCAAAACTAATGCAGGTGGAATCACAATCCCTGACTTCAAACTACACTATAGGGCAGTGGTAGCAAAAATAGCTTGGTACTGGCACAAAAATAGGCCTGAAGACATGTGGAACAGAATAAAAGATCCAGAAATACTTCAACACACCTATTTGTTGTTGTTGTTATGTGCCATCGAGTCGGTATCCGACTCATAGTTGGGATTGCCTTGGGAGTGGATTGCCAGGCTGTTCTCCCATTTTTGTGGTGCTGGGAATTGAACTCGGGATCTCAGAGACTGCAGAGCAGTGCTCTACCAACTGAGCTAAATCCCAGCCCCGAAGCTAAACCCCAGCCCGAACACACCTATAGCTACCTTATTTTTGACAAAGGAGCAAAGCAAGTAAACTGGAAAAAGGATAGCCTTTTCAATAAATGGTGCTGGGAAACATGGACATCCACATGCAGAAAAATGAAAACTGACCCATGTCTCTCAATATGCATGAGAGTTAACTCAAAATGGATAAAAGGCCTCAACAAAAAACCAGAAACTTTCAAACTAATAGAAGACAAGATAGGCAATACACTCCAGCATATAAGCATAGGAAAGTATTTCCTTAATAGGACTCCAATTGCTCAAGAAATTGCAACAAGAATAGATAAATGGGATTACATGAAATTAAAAAGTTTCTGTACAGCAAAAGAAACAATTAACAGAGTCAAGGAAATCCCCACTGAATGGGAAAAAAATTTCACACCTTATACATCAGACAAAGGTCTAATTACCAGAACTTATAAAGAACTCAAGAAAAAAATTCCCAAGAAAACAAATAACCCAATACACAAATGGGCAAAGGAACTGAATAGACAGTTCTCAAATGAAGAGGTCCATAAAGCCATGAAACACATGAAAAAATGCTCAATATCCCTAGCCATTAGGGAAATGCAAATTAAAACAACTCTGTGATTTCACCTTATACCAGTAAGAATGGCCAAGATCAATAAAACAAATAACAAATGCTGGCGAGGTTGCGGAGAAAAGGGAACACTCTTATACGGCTGGTGGAGCTGTAAATTGGTCTAACCACTGTGGAAATCAATATGGAGATATCTTAAAAAACTAAAACTTGATCTACCGTATGACCCAGCTATAACACTATTGGGAATTTACCCAAAAGGGGATGTGTCATCATGCCACAGAGACACCTGCATCTCCATGTTCAATGCAGCACTTTTCACAATAGCAAGGATATAGAATCAACGAAAGTGCCCATCAACGGAAGAATGGATAAAAAAAACAACTATGGTACATATACACAATGCAATACTACTCAGGAATCAAAAAAAATGAAATAATGCCATTTTCAGCAAAATGGATGGAATTGAAAAAATTATTTTAAGTGAACAAACACAAGCTCAGAAGAGAAATACCACATGTTCTCATTCATATGTGGGTGCTGAATCAAAATTAGAAGAAGGAAAAAATCCTGTGCAGAGGTCAGAACATAAAAAAAAAAAGCTAATAATGGTATTATTGTAGATGGTCTAGAAAATTCATGTGATAGTTCTGACAATGTAAAAAGAAAGTTCATTACAGAAAAAGTTTCTATCTTAAACAGAATTGGAACCCAAGGATATATAGAAAAATATTACCATAAAATGACAAGCAAATGAAAGAGAAGTCTTTGGTGGGGGAATAGGATGGGGGGAGGAAGCGCACAAGAGGGTAAGAGGGAACTTATATGTATAATGTACAACAAAATGCATATATGGAAATGTCACAATGAAAAGCATGTCAGAATGAATCACATTAAAGTGTACATTAAAAATTTCCAATTAAAAAAAAAAGAACTCTCCCAATCTACTCACTGCCCAGTATTACATGACATGATCCTGTGGGGGAGGGTAAGCTAAAAGTGACAACACCAACACTCAGAGTAGAAATATCAGCAATATCCACAGGAAGGTTAGTGGTTCAAAGTAAATGCTTGTTCCAATGGAACTTCCATTTAATACAGCCCTTTTAAGAACTTTAAAATTTTATCTTCCATAGGGATCTTTGTTCATCTTTGAAGTGTGACTTTTCACACATTATGGAAACAAAAGAAGCTAAGTTTGAGTTTTCATTAGCTTCTACCTACTTGGGAAGTTCATGTCATTTATTTAGATTTAGTTATTACCTTATCTATATAGTGATGATATGATTTGACTTGACAGCTCCTACCAACAACCAACAACCATACACCAATATAATTTCCTAATCTCCATATGTATCTACATGCATAGTAACAGGGCCATATAACAAAAATAAAAAAAGATCCAAAGAGTAATTACAGTTTCCAAATAATTTTGAATCAACAGAGTATAAAAATTAATGTAAATATATAATGAATATTAAGTAAAAGAGCTAATAGAGAACAGATTTAACTATAATTTAGCCCCTGAAGAAGTTGTGGAGAAAGATGAAGTAGATCAGTGTAGATCTTCAGAGAGTGGCTGCCTCATGTGCACAAACTGCAATAATGAATATGGGGACCTGATGATCAATGGTACTACGGGGCGAACCACAATCAGGAAAGTGTCACTGAGTAAGGCTTCTGAGTGATTTAAAAATGAATTCTTGTGGCTCTCCTATGCACCTTAATAGTTGTCTTGCATTTATGGAAGGAATCTTTGTCCTCAGTGTGTTTTCTCCTAGTCAGTTTTTAAATAACTAGGCACAAACATCACAAATGAAAGATCAAAGAACTAGATGCTGATCTAATTTTTTAAACAAAGTACAAATCCTTTTTCTAATTGTTAAACTAAGCATACGGTTTTTTTTCTCCTACTTTTTTTTCCAGCCACATTGTTTTCAATGTGTTAAAAGGCCTCAAATGAATGGCAAAGTCCAGGCACAAGCAGAAATCCAAATAAAATATCAATAGTGTTGAATTGTCAGAAATTGACGTGCCACTATATTGAAAGCTTAGATACAATTTAAAAAAAAGAGCTATGGAAAAAAATACAGTTTCTTAATATGTTTCACACAAAGAGAAAAGGCCACTTCATTTTTTAAATATAGAAACAGACATGTTGCTCAAGCATGTAGCTTTGAAAGTATGAACTTGTATAAATGACATTTTCTTCATGAGTAAACTGTGAGGCATACATTTAATTATGAGTCACTTTAAAAGGTGATTAGTTGACATGTGCCTTTTAAAATACATATACAAAGTGACTTTGTTCATGACTCAACCTTGCTTAAGCCAAATGCTAAGCAGAATATGCACAAAGGACAAGAAGTTTCCATTCTGCTTTACACAGAACCAGCATGAAAAATGTTATTTTTAAGGAAAAAATAACTTTCATTTTTAAATGTAAAGAGGCTCACCTGATTTCTGTAATAGGATGAAAGGAAAGGAATCTTGTTTGAAACTCTCCTAACATTTTTTAATAGAAGTATTAGTGTATTTCAGCCTTCAGCTGAGGATATAAAATAGTGTACACATGGAATCTCTAAGAAACATAGATCAAAGGTAGCTTAAAAACCTTATTCTGGACATTGGTTACAAGAGATGAATTTGTTCATCTCAATTTACCTTTTTTCTTTCAGCTTTTGCTAAAATAAAACACTGAATGGGCATAGAGAACCCTGTGGTAATTTTTACTTGATCTAGTTCAGAGTGGACAATTAGAAGTAAAGTCACAAAAGTACTTACTGAATGATGACATACAGATTTACAAAGTAATAGTCTATTGTACTCCAATATAGCAAAATATGTTTTCCATTTCTATTCAATCATTTCACAGAAAATTTTTCCAAAAAGAGAGAATACATACCAAGCACTTGACTAGCATGCAAATTAAATAGCTCAAATTGTTCAGTATTATCTATTGACAATCAGAGAGTGAGAAGTCCTAGCTCTAATGTGAAAGGAGCATCCACCTTTCAAGTAGTAGCTGGCAGCCCAGAAAAACTGGTTACTTAAGTGACAACACTTTCATAATCAACAAGGTACAACAAACTTAAACAGATAAGAGAATGCTTTATGGTGATCACATTTCTTTAAATGCAATGTATGCCTTCATGTTAATACAAAAGGAGAACCAGGAAAACCAAGGGAAGAAAAAGAATAAAATGTGACCAATTCTCCTAAACTTTCAAAATGCCTCAAAAATTTTAACCAATTTTACTTCTACCAGCATTAAGAAAATAAAAAAACTTTTTAAAGGGGATTTTTTTTTTGTCTTACAAGGTAAACTTTTAGGTTATAATTAATAATCCACTGGATTAATAAAGAAGATTCTAAAAATGATCCAAGACACACAAGAACTAAAACATACACAGACAACAAAACACAATAAAATTATCTACCTAAGAAACTACAACACCAATATCTTATAGCTTAGTTATGATAAACATATAAAGAATATTAGATGTAAAATTCTGCCTTTATGTATAATATACAAGTCCATATAACTTATAGAGGTGAATAAAATGTTATATATGGTGCTTTATAGTTTGCAGAGTGATATCTTATTAAGTCATTAGATTCTCACAGTCAGGGATACTATCCTTCTCAGGAGATGGGTTATTATTCATATCCTCATAATGAAGAAATGAAGCTTAGATACATTAAAATATAGCCATAACAACTTAAAGAATACTAATTTTATAAGAAACAATGAGATAGCCAAGAAATACTTACATTTTCTGTAAACAATTAAAAAGAAAAGAAAACCAGAGAATAAACAGATAAGAACCAAATGGCATTAACAGAACAGCAAGGATGAATCAGCTTATGTTTTTATGATATTTATTACCTATTACTGATCTACAATAAGTTGACTTCATAAAGAGTGCTTTCCTATTGATAAAATTATGTACAACTGTGAGCTATCAAAAGCTGCCTGCAGAGTCTTTTGTTTATGCAGAGAAGTGGAATTAACCTGAATAAAAATAAGAGAAAAACCTACTTCAGATTGTGAATTGAAGATTTTCTTGGCTGTGTTTTCAGGAAGAAACAGAAATTTACTATTAACACTATGCAAAATGGTATCATTCTAGTAGTTACTCCTAGAGAATAAAATTTTCTTATCAATTTTCTGCTTTCTAACCACCTCCCTCCTTTATCTCTCTTGCTAGAAACAATCTGGAAATACTATAATAGAATGACAATAGCAAGGGCTTTTGCAATTACCAAGATTTAATTCCTAGATGCTCTGTTCTTTCTTACTAGCTGTATACACTAAGGAAAAATAATGTAAAAGAAAACAGAGATCTTTCTCCTGAAATCTTTAAAAAATGTTATGTTCGCTGTAGTTGCCTTGCCAAGTCCTAAGTAACAAGGACTCTCTCTGGGCACTCTAGTACCAAAGTCAAAGTTATGTTAGGTGCACCTACAAATCATTCAGATTGACACCACTACTGCACAAAGCTTTTGGTTGACTCCTTTCTGAAATCCCAAATACCATCGGAAATCTGTTTTCTCTGAACTCTCAATCACACTTGTTTCTCTTATTCTCAGTTGAGTTGTCACTGCTGTCTTCTCCACTCCAAAGCTTTCAGTACATGTGCTGCCCACTGAGGGAAAAAGAATCTAATCTCACATTCCCACTCAAACCCAATTTCCTCCAGGACTCTTTTGAGTCCTGAATTTTATTGATGTTTATACTATTTCTTGCATTATCAGCCTTTCTCTTTTGTGTTTATTTTTTCTACTTTCTATAAACAAGCTTTTGTTTATGCCTAAAGTTAATTCCCTTGACCTGGCTAATCTCTGATATTACTCCCATTTCTCCTCCACTTCCCCTTCCCTTAAAGAAGCAAGCTTTTTCAAGTTATCTCCACTTACTCTTTAGTCCCAAGAAATGGCCATTTGTTCTCTATAAATTTGGCAAATATCTATTAAATGTTTACTATTTTTCATCCAATGTGCCAGATTCTGAGAACAATGATGAAAAACAGACTACTGGCCCAATCCTCATGATCCTGGCATAAAAACTATTTAAATTGTGCTATTTGGAAAGCCAACGTCTTTTCTTAGTCTTCATTTCTCTTTGCTTCTCTATACTGAACATTACTAGTCATCCTCTCCTTTGCAAAAATTCCCTCCCTCAGTGTTCAGAACACTGTGTTATCTTCCTTCCTACCTTTCAGACATACCCTTCCATCTCCTTTAAACTAGGCCTTCCTCCTTCCATCCATCAAATACAGTATTCCTCCACATTACAGTCCTTGTCCTGTTTTATTTCCTTTCCTATACTGTCCTTTGTGATCTTATCATCCAGCATAACTGTTGCTATCATCTTTTTATAAATGAATCATACACAAGAGCAGCTAAAGTGACTACTGCAGTTGTACAGATAAGGAAATCAAGGCTTGGGAAGGTTAGGAAGTTTGCCCAAAGTCACAAGAAGTAGGAAGTAGCAGAGCCAGGTCTTAAACCCTGGCAATCTCACTTCAGAGCTAATGCTCGTAACCTATGCAGTACAGGAGACTACCTTCTAAGGACCCTTTTCAAGGAACACACCCAATTTTCAATGCTTTTTGAGATATTTCAATCTGAATATGCTGATTGCATCTCAAATACATTTCACTTCAACTTCCCCAAACCAGTCTTTAATTCTCACTTCTCAATTTGTTTACAATCCCGAGTTTTCAAAATCTGTGTTTCTTACACTCTATGCCAATCCATCCTATTTATTCACTCTTGTCAAGTAATGTCTTAGGCATCCTCCTTAACATGCCATTAATATATTTAAGACAGCATTTTAACTTGACGATCAATGATCTCTACATGATTTTAATCTTTTCTTTCCCAATTTCCCATACAAATTCTCTGTCTTTGGCCCCAAGAGACATTTTTTGGTTCTTTCCTGAACGTCATGTGCTTTCCTGCACTGCAAGTCTTTGTTCTTTGTTCCTAGTATCTGTCATTTTTTTCTTTTTTCCAGTACTGGTGGTTGAATGCAGGGCCTCACACTTGCATGCTTTGCAGGCGCTGGACCACTGAGCTACACCGCATTTTTTTTACCTTTTGAGACAGAGTCTCACTAAATTATACAAACTGCCTCTGGTCTCGAATTTGCAATCCTTCTGCCTCTGCCTCCTGAATAGCTGGGATTACAGGCATGTGCCATTGTGCCTGGCCTCCTACATCCATCTTCTAATCTTTTTGTCTTTTTGTTTGCTGATACTGTGTAATTGAGCCTACAACATCAGGCAAACGCTTCACTACTGAACTGCACCCCTAGTCCATTTTTTACTTTTTATTTTGAGACATGGTCTCGCTAAATTACATAGGCTGCCTCTCCCTTGAATGTGGGATTTTCCTCCCAAATTGCTGGGATTACAGGTATCTGCCACCATACCTGGTTTAAATTCTACTTGCTTACTGTTACTTTTCTTGCTATTAAAACTGTCATCAGCCAGGCACAGTGGCACATGCCTGTAATCCCAGCAGTTTGGGAGGCGGAGGCAGGAGGATCCCAAGTTTGAGACCAGAGGCAGTCTGCGTAATTCAGTGAGACCCTGTCTCAATAAGCAAAAAAATGGGCTGGGGGTGCAGCTCAGTGCTACAGCACTTGAAAAGCATACAAGCTCGAGGCCCTAGGTTCAAACCCCCGAACTTCAAAAAAAACAAAAAAACAAAAAAACAAAAAAAACACTGTCATCAGTAGGTACATCAAAATCTCATACTACTTTCTTTTGGCACTCTTCTTTATCTCCTTCATGATTATGTGTTCACTTGGCCAAACCAAGCTGTAAGGTTTGTGTGGGAACTGGCTAGATTTCTTAATCTTCATGTACCCTTCCCTAGCTTGCTTTTGACAGGAATAATGCACATGGTTCTCTTCTGATTTTTTTAGATAAAATGTTAACTTTGCTTTCTCATCTCATCAAGAGTAGATACAGATTACCATGTTCCTCATTATTAAAAGTGAAACTCTTGGAAGTATATAATCCTACATCATGAAAGTAGAAGTGGGACTGTTTGGGGCAAGAAAGAGGAATAAAGAGAGAGGGAGAAAAAGAAAGGGTGATGGAGGGAAAGAAAGACAAATTATATATATATATATATATATATATATATATATATATATATATATACATACACACACACTTATATATATATACACACATACACATATACATATATACACACACACACACACACACACCAGGGAAAATATGTTAGGTTGTTGTTAGGTGCCGTCGAGTCGGTATTCGACTCATAGTGACCCTTATAGGGTTTTCAATGGCTGATTGTTTCGGGATTGCCTTGGGAGTGGATTACCAGGTCCTTCTCCAGGGAAAATATACATACATACATATACACACACACACACACACACACACACACACATATATATATATACATGTTGTTGTTGTTGTTGTTAGGTGCCGTCGAGTCGGTATCCAACTCATAGCGACCCTCTGTACAACAGGGGAAACACTATTGTCAGTGCTTCTCTGCTGTTCATAGGGTTTTCAATGGCAGATTGATTTTTGGGAGGGGGTTGCCAGGTCCTTCTCCCAAGCCTACAGCTTCTGGTGTTCCCAGGCGGTCTCCTATCCAGGTACTAACCAGGCCCAACCCTGCTTAGCTTCCAAGATCTGACGGGATCGGATGCCACAGGGCTACAGCTGCAGGAGATATATATACATACATACATATATATATATATATATATATATATATATATATATGCACACACACACATACACACACGGAGAAAAATATGTGTGTGTGCATACACACACACACATATACACATACATGAAGAATGTATTGATAGATAAAGACAGATATAGATAGATATATTCTCCCTGTGTTTCATATGTGTGTGTGTGTGTGTGTGTGTGTGTGTATAAAACATCCAAGCAGAATGGAGATCATTTGTGGAGAACAAGGGGATCAGGGAAGGGGGGACATGAAAGGGTACTGAGGGAGGATAAACATGAGAAATGTACAAAGATATGTATGTACGGAAATGTCATAATGAAATTCATTAACTTGTACACTAAAAAAATTACTAATAAAATAAAAAGTACATAATCCTCATAATCCTCAAGAAGAAAAGGTACAATTTATTATCTTGGAGATAAAGTACAACATAAAATATCCTGAAGGTAGAACATCGTTATAGTAATAAGGTTACTGACCCAAAGACCTACCCAAATTCCATCCCAGGTAATTCACCTCTGTTCCCTTAATCCGTCTGCTATTTCAGCTGGGTAATCGTCTCCTCTGTTCCTCAGCCCTGGAAGGAATGCGATGTGCATGAAGAATCAGCTGCAACATGCCATTTGCTTGGGGATGGCAGGCCTGCAGCACAGAGCACAGGAACCCCTGAGTGTCCCTTATCCAGAAGTACTGTGGAACTCAATTAGGGAACGTCATAAGATCCTTGAATGGAAGATGCTAAATAAGCATTAGTGTGAACTACAAGAATTTTTCAAAGACTTATTCCTCATTTCCTCCTCATCCCCTTTTCCCCTGTGCTTGCTATAGACAATCTGAATAAATCATTTACACGCAGGGTGGAAGAGAAATAATACTCTCAAAGCTAAGGGCTATTTTTAAAACTGACCTTGTGTGTGTTCACACATATTTTTAATACTGGTATTTCTAAATTTAGGTTTATTTGGTTGGGATTATTTCAAAACATACCTTAGAGTCTTCCATCCATAGAATCTTTTAAAACTTTATAAAATGTCAATAACATTAATTCCATTTTTAAAAATTATTATATTTTACAAGACTATTTCAGTTATCCTTTAACCATCCCTACTCATATAGTAACGTCATCTCCTTATTTCGTGACTGGAGAATGTTACAGACATTAAGATTATCAGCACTAAATGGAGAATACAGCGCTATAGGCAATCCAGTAACTGGCTTTCTGTCAGTATATGATACTATGTATTTATTTTCTTTCAAACAGACTCTAATAAGTTTAACAGTTAAATTTTATTTTGCCTTTTCCTGATCATATAAATGCATAGGGAGCAAGGGGCAAATTTAACCCAAAGAAAGTTTTTTTTTCCAAAAACAATTTCCAAAATTAGAGAAAAGTAGGTCTCAATCCTATTTATAGCAGACAAGTAGTTCTCTTTGACAGCTTTTTTTTTTTTTTCTTTTTTAATCTTCTCTAGTTCTCCTAGAATGAAAAATGGCCTGGTATCAACAGACCTACATTTAGAGGACAGGAATGGATACTGAACACCAAATTCTGCTTGTGCAATTGGAATTTTCCCAATCTGTTTTGTATTGACTATAACAACACTGAGTTATTATATTTTAAGTCAATAGAAGGCTTTCTGCTCTACTGTCAACATTCCTATTTTAACTCCAAATATAATAAAAAAATACTATGAATTATATATTTACACTGAGTAAAACAATGATCTTTTTTCTCTTTAAACTGTAATCATGAAGATCTTAATGCTAACAAAACTGGAAAGATGTTACTAATTGCTACTAATGCACTTTTAAAAATGGAGGTGAGGGATGGACAGGATTACATAACTGAGTTTACCTAAAGCAGTAAAATATTTAAACTAAAGTTGTCTTCTAAGTGAATAAATGATTTTCTATTATTTAAGTGATGAGAATAAAGTGACTATTTTCCAAAGATCAGCTTGTGCTAAATTCAAAACTGTATCACAGAATTACTCTTACAGTATAATCTTGAACTTTTCTTAAACATTAAAAAAATAATAAAGAGCAAGGCAATAGGTATGGTTAAATATCAGTGCTAAAAGTTCTGGGCCCCTAAATGTATATTCATAAACCATAAAGAATACAATTGGGGAGTCATTTATTCCTTCCTCTGTTCAATAAATATGTATGAAATGTTCTAGGCATTTGCACAATAAATAAGGTCAATACCACTTATAGACATCTTACTTACCTTTGCCTTTGTACTAAAACATGAAATGTTTTTGCAACAGTCATTAATCCAATATTGCAACTGCAGAGACTAGCTTTTCTGGTTCATAAATACAAATGGGATTCTCTAGGGTACTTTAATAATACTGGTTGATTTTGTAAAAATCTATAATTATCTTCTTGTCCTTTATTTTCCACTTAGTCATTCCTACTTATTTTTTGTATTTTGCCCCAAGGCTAAATAAAACAAAAGGAGAGGTTGATAAGAAGTTAGTTATTCCTTTCTTATCAGCTGTTCTGTAATGACTCAGTGCTACAGAAGCCCACAATCCACCTCATTAATACCCTCCCAACAGAGCTTGCCACACTTAATGATTCACTGAAGGAAAAAAAATTCCATTTCTTTTCATCAATTTTTATATGCTTTCAAGAAACTGTACATGGTAAGGTGACCACCATAGGTTTGAAAGTGTTGATATCAAGTTAAATTCTTTACTGGCACTTTCTGATTTGCTTACTTCTCATGAATATTTTTTCATAATATCCTATTAATATTAACTTGTTTCTTTTCTATCTCTAAACTTAAAGTTGATTATTTTCAAAACCCAGTGTACACATGAACTCTAAGAAGTCTCTCTGACTTTTCATCAACCAAAAGATAACTTCTTATACCTTAGAACCCAGAAGACACTTTCACTGTGACACTTATCAACCTGTATGGTGATTTAGTTGACTCTACATCCAATCACCTTAAGAGGAAGGACTTTATCTTTATACTTTTATCTATCTAGTACCTACCAGAGGGATTAGCATGCAGTGAACAAGCATCTGTTATTGAATTGAAATTGAAGTTTAGAATCTAAGTTCTCAAAATTCAATTTAAGCATCATACTTTACTTAAATGTCCTTGGTGGAAATGTACAAAATTTATAGGGAAAAAATCCGGCAATGTTTATGAAGAATTTTGATAGTACTCAATCCTGTAACTCATTAGTTCTGTACTGTATTTTCTAAGAATCAGAAATATGAAAAATTTTACATAGCAAAGAGCAAAAATTAAAGACCATGTAGCAATACTAAAATAATTAATTGGTGTTACACTCATTCAGTAAAGAATAATTCAGATAAGAATTCAAAGATTTTATAGAAACATATGGACATTTTAAAGGTTTAAATTAAAAAGTCAGGAAAAAATTATATATTTTACTCTAGTATACTAACAAATCTAAAAAAAAAAGAAATGTGACAAAATGATAATAATGTTCGGAGAAACTGAACTACAAATCTGTCTTTCCCTTTTCTATTTTTCCATTATTTCCCCAAATTCTATAATTAGAATATGAATTATATAATTAATTTTAAATGTATTTATAAAGATTAGTAACAAAACTTTATTTCACAGGTATGTCCAAAGTTATACCTAACAAATACATATAATTTTTAATATAAAAGCTAATAAAATTCATTTTCATAAAATGATAAAGGATCCACTCTGGATGATTTCTACAAAATGACCAAAATGTTCACCTGCACCAATTTCCCAAATTACTTTTGCTACTGTGATTACAGCCATTAAGTCAACATCAAAAAATATGATTGGAATGTTATTATGGAAGGAATATTTTTTACTATACTATATTAAAATTGGATATATAATTTCTACATATTCAAAACACATATCTAAATTTATATGTACATATGTTTATATATACTGTAAATTCCCAGTTCCCTGCAACATATCACACATGAAAATTTCCCTTGAAGAGAGAACACAAGTGCTTTTCAAAAAGCATCTGTTTTAGGGGCCTTTGAAACAAGTACATTTTCCTTTTACCAAAATCCTAAAGTGACAGACAAGTAGTTCAAACAGTTAATCTCCAACTTCTGTTACAAAAAGAAATCAAATTATCTCTAAGAAAATATCATCCATGATTTGTATATCTAAAGCTCTATAGAGTCAACAAAATGTTTTTAAAATGAGCTTTGCAGAAAGATAAATGGAAATTAAGTAATCCCTTCTCTTTGTAGAATGGATCAAAAAGTTAAAAACTCATACACTTGGAATAATTTAATGTTGACATAAGTCTGGCATTATTGAAGATGTGCTGACAGACACAGGACATGAAAACACTACCCTCACTAATGAACCATTTTATAATGTGCAGTAGAAGGGGGGAAATAGCAATGAGAATGCACAAATGGCTGCACAAAAAATTAGTGAATTATACGAAATTCTGTCCAACAAAGCACTGTCCAACAAAGCACTGTCCAAGAAAGGAGTATGTCATTAGGGAAATTATTAAATAAGTATGAATAAACAATTAATTTGTGGACTTATTGTACACCATTTGACATGAAGCCTCAGCTCAATTTTCACTTATTTTACCTGTCATAGGTCTCTCGTAGAAGCATAATCCATCTGTTGCAAAAAACAGCATCATATTTGTTTACTCATTCATTTGTCCATTTATTTAACATTTATAAGTATTTGTACACAGATTCAAAAATAAGCTAAAAAATGTCCAAAAGATACCTAAAAGTTACAACACGTACAACTGCAATAAAAGGGAATATGATAAGCTCCATAAGAAACTTGAAAACACTATTCAAAAGGCAAAGAATTGGGAAAAAATCACTTCTTGTTAGAGATAGGAAGGAAGAGGGAAAGAGCAAGTTGCTGATGGCTTCAAAGAAGAGACAACAGCTAAGCTGGATCTCAAACGAGGGAAGAGTTCAGCACTAATTGATGTACTCACATTCTATGTGGAAGGTGGAAGTGGAACTATCTCCCTTCTCCTGAACATGTTGTCTATTTTACCCAGGACAGACATTTCTCCATTCTCTACCAGGTTCACTTATTCACAACGTAACTTCAACTTGAATCTTTTTCAGGCAAAAACACCAACTTCCTAGACCCTTTACCTGCATGCTCTTAGAAGGCCTGGTGCATACCTCTATTATAGCCTTGGCACATTCTACTGTATTCGTCAGTCTGATAGCCACTCTAATATACTAGGAAATACTTGAGGACAGAATCTCTTTCACCTCTATATCCTTAGAACTTATCAAGATGCCCAGCAAAGTGAGGTCTAAAAATAAACTGAATAAATGTAGAAAAAAATGTAATAGCTGTCAGTTGGAAAATCTATTTAGGAAGCTACTTAAAAGAGTTGAAGCAAGAAAGAAAGAGAGCTCAGTTTGGGATGAATGGTGAAAAACAAGAAAGAGAGAAAATGTGTTGAGAGGAGGTAAGGAAAAGAAAGAAATCACGTGTGCTTGAAAGCTTGGAAAATTTATGGCACCATTCACAGAAGGGTGAACTTTATGAGTCCATTAGGTACATGCTGTTTGAAGCTACATTAGTAACGAATACACCTAGTAGAACATTGCCTCCAAATACCACGAGAGTGTTTATTTCCCCATCAAAACATCAAATTTGAACTTAAATACTGTTTGCATAATGTGGCATATCTCAACTCTCTATAAATTCTTTGTAAGACAGAATAAATGTGATAACTTTTCTCTTACATTTGCATTTGACAAGTTAATTTAATATAAATTATTCTTGCTTTATGTCAATGTGCACACATCATTAATAAAATTTCTTCAAAAATACATAGGACGAAAACTTTTTACTAAAAGATTCTGAATAATTTACACCTTTCCCAGACCTTAAGGGAGAAGGCAAAATGACATACTAATACATGAGAAATAATGTATTTTATTCCATGAGTTTATATATCTACAACACAAAATAAAATAAAGTAGAATTTACCTAGATAATAAGTGCACAGATTTTCAATTGTTACATGATTGGTCAAAGTAAGATCTAACAGTTAATTAAAAAAAAAAAAAAAAAAAAACAAGGTAGCCAGGTACAATGGCATATGCCTCTAATCACAGTGACTCTGGAGATAGAGGAGGGAGGATCACAAGGTTGAGGCTAGAGGCAGCCTGCGTAACTTAGCAACATCCTTTCTCCAAATTAAAAAATTAAGAATAGGCTGGGGGAGTAGCCCAGTGGTAAAGCACTTGCAAAGTATGTTTGAGGCCCTAGGTTCAACCCCCAAGTACCACAAAATTAATGAGTGAATTAGTTAATTAATTAAAATTAAATTAAAATTTTAAAAAACTCCAAGGTATAGAGAAATAAAAAGAGGTCACACTTCTAAAAATGTTAGAGAGAGTAACAAGGAGTACAGCAAGGAGTACACAAGTAACTGGAAAGCTACTTCCAGTTACTTGAGATCAGCAAGGAGTACACAAGTAACTGGAAAGTAGAGGGAATATCCTAGTTACTGAGTTAGGTACAAGTTTATTGGATATGTAATTGTTTTAAAATTAAATATATGACATAATTTCACATAACAAATTTTAAGAAATAAAATTTTTAAATCCCTATGTACTCAGTCTAAAAGCATATACAACATTAAGAGAACAAGTGACTGTGCATGAATATTATATCACAATATATCACTTGTGTACCTTTATACCACTTGCTACACCTAAGTTATCTTTCTAATATATATAAAACTTGGTGATTTTGTATTTTTCTTTCAATTGCTAAATTTTTGTATGAAATTGACACACTCAATAATATTGTTCAAGAAAAAATTACAAAATGACAAAATTTTGCCTTCTACTCTTGACCAGTTAAAGAAAGACGAGCCAGAGAAGTAGAATGACTTTTAGAGTAAGTTTCTCTGGGCTTTGGTTAAAGGCCTCAGTTTCTCTTTATAGTAAGAAGTGAACCATTTAGAGGTAATCCTAAGAACTTATTGCATAGTAAGACATTTGGGGGGCTGGGATTTAGTTCACGTGGTAGAATGCTGCTCTACACTTTCTGAGGACCCAGGTTTGATCCTCAGCACCACAAAAATGGAAGAAGGATGTGGCAGTCCACTCCTGAAAAACAATCCTGAAACAATCAGCCATTGAAAACCCTACAACTTGGACCTGACTCAACAGCACCTAACAACAACAAGAAGACATTTTAAATCCATTAATTAATTGAGCTTACTAAAGTATTTAACTCTACTATAATCATTTTCCTACCATTTTGATAACATTTTTACAATATTATTTTTCTTCTAGAAAATAGCATGGAGGAGCTATCTGCTACTTCAAATTGATCTTATGTTACTACAGCAATTAACATTGTCTTCTCTCACAAGTTGGAACTCTAAACGTATTTTTTTTGGAAGTAATACAATTCCCTCAATGCAACATGAATGTAAAAATGTATAAAACATAGTCCACTTATGAAAGACTCAAGTTCAGTAAGATAAGTCAAGCACATTCATGTAAATACAGAAAAGGTAAGTTCTGTGAAACAGCAATCTATGAGGTAGGATGGTGGAAAGAGCAAGCCTTTGTAGCCAGAGAAAACTGTGTTAAAATTCTGACTACCACTTAGTAATTTTGAAGCCTTATACAAGTCTTCATTTCTTCTTTTTAAAAATAGCAATAATATTGATCTGGAGGCTGCAATGTGGGTTAAATAAAACAAAGTGCCTTGTAAATATACACCTGTCGCTACTTAGAAATCACTCTTTAAATAACAGCTATTAAGATTTTTAGTTTTCTAATTTATTATTATGGATGAAGATGGCATTTGGGGAGCAACAAAGTTCTAAGGAATTAAAAGAAGATTATAGTACCAAAAAAGGGAGTCAGATAACTAAAAAGGAAATCAATGATGTAGCTCTGAAATTGTTCATGATTACAGTCAGAGTTAAGAGATTTACAAACAACAAACCCAGCTGTCCTCTCACCTCTTCAAACCTACCAACTTCCCAATCCTAGAGTAAGACAGGCTTTGGCAGAGAAAGGACAATATCATCTTAAGAAGTACTGCTCTTTGTATCTTAACTGGAATCAGAGGAATTTTGTCATCTAAGAAATGTCATACTTTCCTCCAGACTGATGGGTGGTGCAGCAGAACAAGAGCTCCAGCTTGGAGGTGAGCAGTACGCCAGTATTACTGGCTCAACGGCCAGAAGTTCCAGGACTCAGTGTGCACCCATCAGGATGGATGGTATGAGAGCCAGCCTCAACCATCCAAAGTCCTTACATCAGGACAATGAGGCAAACACACCACATGATGGAGCATGCCTCTCTTACCCTCTCCAGTCCCCTTTCTCTCTCCTCCCTTGTCTGAGAGCAACCACCTCGTCAACAATGGAATGCACTGCAGCAGCAACCAGAGCAGAGGCACAAGGGACAGAATGATTCTACCACCCAGCCTTGGGCACCTTAAAGGCAGAATGGCCAGCATCAACAAAACAAACAAGAACAAATGCTTACCAGGATGTGGGAAAAAGGAGCCCTTATACACTGTTAGTGGGACTGTAAATTACTTCAGCCATTATGGAAATCAGTATGGAGGTTCTTTAGAAAAATAAAAATAGAACTATAATATGATCTGGCTATACCACTGCTGGGTATATACCCAAAGGAATATAAGTCAATATATTACCAAGATACCCGCTCAACCAGGTTCACTCTGGCATTATTCACAATAGGCAAGATATGGAAACAACCCAGATGTCCATCATCAGATGAGTGGATAAAGACAATGTGGTATACATACACCATAGAGTTTTATTCACTCATAAAGACAGACAAAATTATGGTATTTGCTGGAAAATAGAAGGAACTAGTGATCGTCATTTTAAGCAAAATGACCCAGACTCAAAAAGAAAAACACCATGTTTTCACTTATATGCAGGAGCTAGACTACCTTAAATTAAAAAAACATATATAATATACATATATATTATATATATTTTATAGATAGATACACACACACGTATAATTGTATATATCTAAGATTGTGTAATAAAAGAGGACTCATCATGGGGCAGAGGGGATTACTCAGAGGAGGAGAAAGATGGGAATATCAGGAAGAGGAAGGAAAGAAACAGGGGTAAAGAGAGAGAAAACCAATACAAAATATAGCATGCAATTTTATGAAAATCAATCTCACTATACTATATGCAATTTTTAAAAAACATACTGTACCTCATAAATATGTACAATTGTTGTTACATACTAACATTTTTGTAAAATGTTTAAGGAGATAGAAGTGTTAACAATCCTGATTTGATTGTTGTACACTGTACATAATATGAACTGAATTATCACTCTGTACTCTATAAATAAAGAGCTGGGGTTTAGTTCGGTTGGTAGAGTGCTCCTCTGCACTCTCTGAGGACCAGAGTTGGATCCCCAGCACTACAAAAATGGGAGAAGGACATGGCAATCCACTTCCCAAGCAATCCAGAAACAATCAGCTATTGAAAACCCTATAAGGGCCACTAAATTGGATGCTACTCCACAGCACCTAACAACAAATCCACAAATAGGGCAATTAAAAAATTAATTTTAAAATAGTATCTTTAAAATACAAAAAGAAATGTTCTACTTCATTTTAAATAATTTTATTCTAAGGGGCTAGGATGTAGCTTAGTGGCAGAGCTCTTGCCTAGCCCTGAATTCAATCCCCAGCACCACAAAAAATAAATAAGTAAAATAATTTTATTCTAAAAACAACCACAGTCTTTATTATGTTTGTCCCATTTAATGATACTGGAATACAAAAAGGACTTTTATAATTTCCTGAAAATGCAAATGTACACTTTTATTATCTTTATCTTCTAAATAGTTTTGAATATCAAAAAGATTCTCATTCACCAAATGAAGAAAACAAATGTCTAATATCAAGGCCTATGTAAGAATGTAAGTATGAAGCCAGGCATGGTGATGCCCACCTGTAATCCCAGCAACTTCACAGGTGGAGGCAAGAGGATCATAAATTCAAGGCCAGAAGTAGATGCATAATTTAGCAAGACTAAGATTCTATCTCTAGATTAAAAAGTTAGGGGACTAGGGGCACAGATCATTGGTAGAGCCTTTACCAAGTATGCATGAGGCCCTGGGTTCAGCTCCCCAGTACCAAAAAAAATAAAAATAAAAAATAAAAAATAAATAAAAGAATGTATCAGTACTACTGACCACAAGTAAAGGACACAAAATAATAATAATAATACATGCCACCACTTCTGGGTCCACTAACTGAAGAGTTGTGGTGATTCCATTTATGTACAAAAATAAAAATGACATACTAATATTTTTCTTAAAACATTGTTTTAACCAAGAAGCCTTTAAATATTAATTTGTCCAATTAGTTCCAAATTGTCAATGTATACTCAGAACAAGGGAATTCATCTACTTAGGCTCAATTTTCCTTCTAAGTCAAGAGCAGTAACCATGAAGTTGAGAAATTGTAGTAATTTCTTGATTGCCTGTATGCCAAAAAAGTGGTCAAGCCTCGGTTTTTGACATCTCTATTAAAACATTAACAAAAAAAAAAAGTAGGGATACATATACAACACTAATTTCGTGTACATAGTCAAGTAGCTTTATAAAGTCCTGATTTATGTTCTAATATTACTAATTTAGGAATTAATAAAACTAGTAAAATAAAATCAAATTACTTAACTGCATTATAAAGTTATATGGAAATATAAAACGCCTTTTTAACTTTAGCAATGGAAGTAAAATATGCATGTAATGGCATGTATCATTTCAAGATTATAGCATTATTTTACTAAAACAATAACTTGTGGCATATAAGACTACATAATGATAGATATATCATTATCTATGTATCTCTAATAGTAGAGAAATATATCAGAAGATAAATGTCAAGAAGTCATTACTATGACCAGAAGGCTTTAAAACAAAATAAATTATGGGAACTGTTTCTAAAGACATCTGCCATCAGAACCATGAGTCTACTAGATTCTGAACTGCAATCACACTTTTTTGTGGACTTTATGTAATCTAACAACAGCTTATAGTTCTAAATATAGCCAAATAAAATATCAAAACAGCAGGAAAAAATAGCATTGATTAGGTACTAACTTAATTGAGGTCAAAATGACATAATTTTTAATTCTTGTGGTGAAAATAAGAGACAAAAATTCTATTGCCATTATTAACCATTTTCTAAAAGCATGCTCTCTATTCCTAACAAAAATAACTTTTCTGAGGACAGAAATTACATATAAAATATCAGATGTTTGAAAAATTTTTAAACTACATTTTATTTTTAAAAGAGGTCAAATTACATATGATCAACATATTTCCCTACCTGCTTAGTAGTACTAATAATGAATGCCCGGTGCATACACATGCTAATGCAAAAGAAAAGAAATTCTTCAACAGACTCTGAGTCACCCAAATATGGTATGTGTGACTGACAGCTGAGAGGAAATGTGACTGAAACTGCCTGCTGGAAAAATGTCTGAGTGACAGCAGAGTCGGATGTGTAAATTTGTGCAGGAATGTAGCCAAATTTTTGGCAATTCCCTCATAGCCTTGGATTTATTGGCAAATAGCCTTTTCTTTTCCAATTATAATGTTATACCTAAAGAACATTACTTGTGTTGGAAGACCTATCTGGTCTTTAAAACAAATAGGCTTGAGGCTTAGATTTGATTTTTCCAATAATACAAACAAAACATTCCACAAAAACTTTTGTGTCCCACAAAAGTGCCCAATGCAGTTCATAAAAAATAAGTGCCTTAGAAAAAATAAGCATATTATTTTTGTATTTCATTCTACATTTGTCTCTGAATATATTTGTGATTTTTAAATATTTTCTGCAAAAAAATTTTTGGATCATTATATTCTCTGAAGGGAGTGTTATCTAAAAAAACTTATATTTTAAAGCATGTGCTCTTAATATACCACTTTATAGATTACTTTCAGTATTTGCTTGTTCTTAGGAGTTAACTAAGTATTTAACTCCTTCACAAATAATTCAATAACCACATTTGACTCTACTCACCTTATACTGAAACCCTTCTGTGTTCTCAATGCTATATATTTTGAATGGTATATAAAATCATGGCATTTTTCCCCCATGAATTCATATATTGATATGGATATAGGTTATAAGATGTATTACAAAGTACAAATATTCTATAAACAGCTCTAACAGTGGAACTACATAAAATAAAGTTGTTGAGCATTTTATATGAAAGGGCTGTAATATTTACAGTAAGTAGCAATAAGAGATAAAATGCATGTGACACTTTGTAGTTTAAGAAGTAATTCTCAACAACTTCACTGAATCCTCAAAACACCTCCTGACACCCCACTAGTATGTTTTCCTATTTTATTGAAGAACCTAAGATCCAAGAAAAGTAAGAGACTGAACCAAATTTATACACTAAGCAATAGAGCCAAGATTCAAATGAGACTCTCACCCCTAAATCAAAACTGCTACTAGATTTTTAATTTTCATGTTCTCTCATGTAAGTAATCTAATTTGATCATTAAGACAACCTTATGAGATAATAGAAGCTGCTAATAATGACTAAGGGCATATCATGTGTCAGGTGCTGTTCTACACTATATTTCCCACTCCACACAAAATCCTACACAGAGGTGCTCTAGTATCACCTCATTTTACAGATGGCAAAATGGAGGCTCAGAAAAAATATGTTAAATGTCCAACATCACATGGCTAGGAGGCATGGCACTCAGAATTCAAACTCAAAGCATTGGTTCCAGTAATGAGGATGTTCTTTACCAGTTCAGTTTTAGGAAGGTTAACATAAGGGAGGTTAAGAAACACAAAGTCACAAGGAGAAAAAAATACAGAAGAACAAGAAAAATGTCTTCTAACTCTTCATCCTAGGTACTTATTTCTAAATGCAGTTAAATAATTAGAATCATTATGTCAAGAAGGGTCAAGGAGACTTTGGCTGTAGGTGATTTTTGGAAGCACAGTATAAGCAGGTGAGGGCACAGAGGGAGAAGAAACTGCATGAAGCTAATCAGGCTAGCAAAGACTTACTCCCCACAGGTGAGAAGTGGAAGAGAGTAAAATATATGGGGCAGGGACAAGTGTATTTACCATTCTAATACAGGGATTATGAATTGAGAATGACTAATTAAAGAAGTTAATAAAAATAAAGCACCAGACTGATTTGTTTCCAGACAAAATATAATGCCTCTAAAAGATTTGGAACAGGTGTTATAATGCCCCCCAAAAAGTGATAGTCCACCATTGTCAAAAGCACCTGTACACCAGATGAAATAATACAATCACTGAAAAAATATGACTATACAGTTTCACTCTTCCTTATCTTTCTTTTCCTTTAAAAAAATTTTTTTTCTAAAATGACATTTATAGTTTGGCAACTCCTTTTCATTGTTAAAACAGTCCTACTGAGTGAAAACTAAGAGGGGAAATATAACTGGCATAATATACTTCTCATGAGTATTTATACCACAGTTCCAAGGTACCCATTACTTTAACATATAGATCTTCCTCAGAATCACACTAAATCTGATGAAGATCATTACAAAAAAAAAAAAAAAAAGGCCCATTCAAATGAATAAACTGAATGTCAACCTAAACCTAAAGTGCATGTTACAAGTAGAGTTTGCGATTAAATATAAAAAATGTAATCACGGCAGAGAACAAAGGCAATGATACCAAGATACCAGTAAGAAACATGTTTAAAAGATTAAATGAGGAAAGCTAATCCTTAATGCCTGCAGCCGTAGCCCTGTGGCATCCGATCCCCTCAGATCTCGGAAGCTAAGCAGGGTCGGGCCTGGTTAGTACCTGGATGGGAGACTGCCTGGGAACACCAGAAGCTGTAGGCTTGGGAGAAGGACCTGGCAACCCCCCTCCCAAAAAGCAATCTGCCATTGAAAACCCTATGAACAGCAGAGAAGCACTGACAATAGTGTTTCCCCTGTTGTATAGAGTATCGCTATGAGTCGGATACCGACTCAACGGCACCTAACAACAACAACAACAACAATCCTTAATGGAATTTCTTCTCTCATTACTTAAACCAAATCACTGAGATGGGCTTATATTATGGTATTTTGTTCATTTTAATTTCATCAAGCCATAAATTCCCATGGAAATACTTTAGACACGTGCCCACAATAATTGGAATGCCTACCATTTCAGCATAAGTACTTTTGCAGGAGTGCAACAAAATAAAAAGAATTCAGTTAAGAGTTCTCTAAGTTTTTGCTTATGTCAACAGCTATTTTATGAGTATAAATTATCTCTTTCACTGTAAACTGCATGTGTAAAACACATTACACAACCCTGTGGGAAGCCTTAATGCAGACCAAGTAAAAGTTTAAAATGCACACAGAAACATCAAAATGGAGCTGAACTACCTAGAATATAGCAATCAAAATTTTTCCTCCCAAAGCCATTATTGTTAAATATACCTTGATGAATTAAGCTCAAGTGTAACTACAATTGAAATATATGATTCAACTGAGCTATGACCTATTTTTCCACTCCAAAGCAAAGGGGAATTATGATAGTTGTGAGATTTATATTTTTCTATTCCAGGATCCTTCTAAAAGTTACTTTGCACTAGAGCTGAAAGTAAACTGCACTTCACCTGCATTTTTTTTTTGCCTTTATGAAACAGTTAATTTATGTTACCATACCTAAGGCAGACAGAATTTTGATAATTTATTAAATAATAACAATCATATTTGTTCATTTATTATCAAATACTACAGGTCAACATACTTTCCGGAAAGAAATAATGTTAATATGTAAGAAGATACCTAAGTCTAAAATTCAATCGCAACTACATAATATATTTACTTAAACAGAACCAACAATCAACATGACAAATATGAAATTAACATATATATGTGGTTGAAAATACCCACCCCTAGCAGAAAGCTTTTTGGTGTTGATAATTTTGGCAGCATACTCTTGTCCAGTAGGGATTTTCATACATCTTCTCACCACTGAGAATGCCCCCCTGGAAACCAATAATTAGCAGGTCATCAGTATCATCAGATCTAACATTCTATTAAAAATTCACAAAATCTGAGCGTCTTTACTAATTTTACAGGTTTGTCAAATATCAGTGTAATACAATGTCCAGAAAATAAACATTTCTTCCCGGAAACCCAGACTTTTTTATGTTGAGGAATAAAAGTAAATCTCATTTAACTGGGAGCATACATTATTAATCAACAAAATGAACGAAAATGCCAATTATGACCACTCTTGTTTGCACATGCAATTTGAAAACATTTTACAATTCACACGCAGGCAGCACCAAATGCTCTGAGAAAATCCTGCAAAGAGCAGAGCTGAAGAGGAGCAGCAAAAATCTGCTGCCTATTTATTTTGGTTGGGAAAAATAATTAACGTGGCTCCAAGTAAGTAAATAATGTTTAATGTTTTCATTAAAATAAAAATCTTAAGCACACTGGTGTAGTTTAACAAATCCTGGTATGCTGATTTCTCAATGCCCCGTTTTGGGATGGGGGAGGGGAGAAATTTGATTAAGCTGCTCTTCCGACATATTCTCCATGTTTTAACAGCAGACAATATATATGGATATAATTTTCAATATAATTTTAAAATATTGACAGGTTTTTTAAAGTCAACTGCATAAACCAACGACATGCACATAAAGGCACCTCTAAGTAATAGTCGAAACTAGTGATAGACAAATTGGGTTTAGGTTTGATGCTACATAAATCAACATTCATGGCTCGGCCCCCTAGATCCCTTTATGAGGGTCCTCAGTACGTATCCTGTATCTTCCTTAAGGTCTCCAAGTAGTTCTGCCGCTTGAGTACAGGAGGTCCTTTTAAACGACGCTGGGCTACCCTTGGGAAGCGCTCTCCCGGTCTCCAGAGGGCTTTTCCGCTCGCTGCCTACATAAATAAATCCTCCCAGAGAACGCAAAGATGTACGCATAAATCGTAGGAAGAATGATGGGTGCGCGAGTAATCTAGTGCAAAGAATAATAGCGGATATGGGGCAGGGGACTGGGTTCTGTTGGGTGGCTCCTTTCCTGGACAGAACAAACTACTGGATGAGAAACAGACTCTACACCAAGCCAAGTTGAACTTTCGGCATCAATAAATATGGCACCGTCTGGGGCAGCGAGTGCTCATCCGTTCGTGGGTCAGACCGCCGACACGCCAGCTAACCAGGAGGCATCTCTATTTACAGAAAACGCGATATATGTTGCATTTTACATGGGATCTTGTTTTCTCGCCAAACACGAGCGCGCGCGCGCGCACACACACACACACACACACACACACACACACACACACCCCTCAGGATGACAGCTACAACTGCAGAGATCGTAAATTCACTAAGTCTCTCGTGCAAGAGGGTGGGGGAGCGGGAGAGAGTGGGCTAGGGATTATCGGAAGGAGCCACAGTCCCGGCAGGGGGTTCCTCCCGTCCCTAATCCCCTCCTCCTCCTAAAACCGCATCTTCCCCAGAGCGGCGGACCGGGGGTCCTCCTCCCACCCCTCCGTTCTCCCGAACTCCCTCGCCCCACGCCAGGGGCCAGTAGGTCGGGGGCACCGCGACCCGCCCTCTGCTGGAGCGGGGACATGAGATGCAAGGCAAAGGCGCTTACTTTCCGAGCTCCTCGAAAAGCTGATACTCGTCGGTGAACCTGGTGCAGGTGGTGGTCGAAGCCATCCTCGGTCCGAGCTGTTCCCCGGCTGGGAGAGCGACCCCGAGAGATGAGCAGACGAGCGACTTCCCCGGGACTGGCCCCGCGGCGCTGTCACCCACAGCAGACCTCACTTTCCGCGTCCGAAAGTAGCTTGCCCGCGAAGGAGCGCGCGCAGGGGCGGGGCGGGAAGGGAGATGGCCAGAAGGGTGGCGTGGGGTCTCCTCCCCACGGTCAGCCGAGCCTCCTCAGCCTGAGGGCCTCGCTTCCTTGTCCTCTGGACGCGTCGCCCGCCCCTTCCCAGCCCCTCTCCCTAAACGTCGGGGCAAAGTACTCAAGAAGAGGGGGCTGGTCAAGAGAAAAGGCAGCCGGGCACCAGGCGCGAGGCGAGCAGTTGCGAAACGCTCCGCACCACGGGCAGGAGGGGCAGAGGCGAAGGGGCGGGAGTCCGTGCGGGCGGAGGTGGAGTGCGGAGGGGCCGAGGCCGCGGCGCCCGGAGTGCACGGCGCGAGCTTGGCTGCAGCTGTCAGCGGGAACGGGGCGCGCCGGGGGGCGCTGGGCCCGGCACTGCGGCGGCCTCGCGATCCCCACGAGCCCGCGGGGCTGGGCCACGGCACGGCGAGAGCAAGAGCGCTGGGCTCCGGCGAAGCCTCGTCTGCCGGCCCCAGGCCTGCGTCTCCTCCTCCGGCGACTCCTCCCGCTGCTGCCTCCGCCCGCTGGCACCCCCGCCCTCTCGAAGCCCCTTCCTCGCCGGTCCCACACCTCCCTCTAGCGACTCCAACTGCGTCGCCGCGTGGCTTGCTCTTCCTCCCTCGGTCTCATGTGCGAGCACTCCCGTCTAAGAGGAAAGCAGGTGGGAGGAGGATGTGCGGGGGAGAAGCCCGGAGCGGGTTTAGGTGAATGAAGCAAGACGCTGAAATCACCCACGGAGACTGCCCTGCCCAAATCTGGGGCTGATTTGAGCGGGAAGATGCGGGGCAGCTCGTGGCTGGCCAGGGCTCTTGGCACCCGGGGCTGCTCTAGGCCGCCTCCCGCGCTCAGGGCAGCCGAGCGAGGGGCGCAACCAAGGCATCTCGGCGCCGCTCCCTGTCGACACGGCAAGGCCAGATGTGGGCAGTCGGCTGCTTCCACAGAGGGTCCCAGGTTCCCTCGGCCTCTCTGCGACGAGCCAGGCCCAACCCGGCTGACACTTGCCGCGCCCTGCGGCCGCTCCCAGGCCCCGGGTGAGGGTTTTCTCCCTCCCGCGCTGCCCCTTCTGCGAGGGGCGAGGACGGCGGATGCGCCACGTTTCACTTCAGATTTGACTCCCTGTCCACCACCCTCGCTGTTATCTACGTGGGTTGCTCAGATTCTGGCGCTCCTCAAAGGCCTCTACTTAACCATAAATCCTAACCGAGTAAAAGCAATAACTCTACCACCGTGCTACACCTTCCTTGCCTCCCTGAGTAACTCCCCTATAACCTCAGTTAAATTCTGATAGTAAGAAGTGTTCTCGCGAGATTTCCCGCTCGGGCGGAGGCGGTGGGGTAGTAGGAACATTGGGTGGGTCAACGCGACCTAGTGAGGACTGACGTCATTCGCATCACGTGAACAGGTCCGGCCTGTTTTGTTTTGTAAAAGGGAAGAGGAAAGGAGCGGTCGTATGTGCTCTGCTTGCAGGCGCAAAAATCCGACCAAATAGCTGCACGAGACTATATTTCGTAAATGTGTATGGGAAAAGCCACTTAAGAGTTCAAGGATACGTCCTGCTCAGTAGCATACCTGCCATTGTTTTCTGTAAATAGGAGAAAAATAATGCTGCATTACTTTTAAAATAAATTATTCCTAATTGCTAAAGTAACTTCTCGGTCTTTCTTCCAGTTCTAGGTCTTTAGTGTGTGCAACAATGGGCTTAAACATAAATAAGATCGTTTGCCTGGCACAGAATGGACAAGTGTTTCAATCTGCTGTACATAGGGTCGCTATGAGTCAGGCTGCACTCCAGGGCACCTAACAACAACAAATAAACTATGCAATTGCAAATTTAGAGGCAGATGGAAAGCACAAGCATGAAAAGTCTTTTTCAAATTGCTGCCTTTTGTTCTACAGCAGGGAATCATAAAAATTCTTATTGCTAATCTGCTTATTTTAGTAGCATATCATAAATGTAAATGTTCGTACCTGAAAGATAAATGATAACCTTCAGTTACAGAGATCCTAAGATTTAAAGGTGCTACTGCTTGTACCAAGAGGCTGCCATTAATAAGTCACTTTCCCTACTGTCACACATAATCATCATTCTCTCATTTTCTGGTCCAAAGAATGTTAGGCCAATGGCAGCTTTTAGTGAAGTATTCGAGATGTTCGGAGGTTTTTAAATGCTCGTTTTATATTTTTTTGTTGTAGATGTTACAAATATTGCCAACTTCTCCTATATCCCCCTGCCCCACTCCACCCATAATTTTTTTTAGTTAAATCATTAATATGTGTGTTTTATCCATGAAAATGTTATTTATAATCCAATATTATGTTTTACTGCAATTGTTTTCCCTACTTGATTTTATTTGTATCTTTTGCTAATTCTTCCCATGCCTTGCTGTGCACTCTTAAGTAATATTTTCAGCCAGGCCAAGCACATCAGTCCATCCATATGTTGCCATATTTTCTTGGATAGCCAACCTAGAGACCTGTGCTCTTCAGTTGCCATAATAAAACAGCCTTTGCTTCATGTTTGAAATTCACTTCCTCTTTTGTCTATTTGGATCTCTTGGTCTTTACAGCTCTTTTCTTTTGTTTATAAATTTTAAAACTTTACTGTAAAAAAAATTGAACTTTGTGTATGTCTTGATTTCTGGCCATGAAAAGCAGGTACCATTTGTGTAAGATGTATTGATATAGTATAGAAAAAAGATGATACTAAAAATTACATAAAAGAGGGAAACATGACAATTACATATTAATAATTGAACCATAAAGTGAGAAGAAAAAAGTAATTTGGTCTTGGCTAAAGAATTTTTAATATATATCTTAAATATTTCACAATATGGCTCCAAGTGATAATTAAATAATTTAATATTCTTCCCTGAATCTAAAAATGAAACAAAAATAAAATTAAAGCAATAAATGTGGATAATATAAAATTTTACAATTCTGAGAAGAAAATTGTTCCTTAAACATTCAAGTAATGAAGTCTACATAGTTACAGTATTTATCTCAGTTATTTAAAGTACCAATAATTGCAGGTGGTTATGATAATTGTACAGTACAATAAAGGAAACATAACTGAGTTTAATACTGATATATTATTAGAGAATGAACTTGTACATTTTTATACAAACACTGGTTGAGTAAGCTACATTTACTCTATTCTTTGACCAGTATTTTGGACTAATTAAAATATTTCCCTTCTTTAAACAAATAATTATTTGTTTGGAGGCAATAATCAGACCAAAGACTTTTATTTATTTATTTATTTTTTTGAGTTCTACTTCACCAGTATTTCAGAAATAGCTACAAAAGAGAGTTAAATTTTAAAAAGTTATAGACCTATAAACACAGACTAACACTAGATGTTATTCTTCAGTTTAGTGCCAAATGTATTTATATTCATCAAAGATGTTCAACTGGCTGTTCCCACGAATGAAAAGAAAGAAGGAAGAGTTAAGAGAGGGAGTTGTTAAAGAAAAATTATTCAAGAAACTTATTAAAGATGGTAAGGCAGATTTTTTTCAAGCGAGATCATGGCACTAGAGATCACTGCAACTAAGTCTTAGAATTGGAAAAAGAAATTGTACTTAACTATAACTCCAAGAAGATTAAGTGGAGATTCATAATCAAAGAGAATGGCAGGGGTCAGTTGATGCAAAATTACTGAATATTTTCCTCCTCTTTATCTTATTTGGCTCTCTGGAACTAAAAGTTGCAGTACTTCCATAATGTCTCTCAGAAGGGACAAGTTTCTGAAACTTAAGTATATAAAGTCAGATTTAATATTCATTAATTTTCCTTGATACAAAGTTACAGGACAAAAAAACAATGAAGAGAGAATGTTAATCTCCGTTGCTCCCAAAGTGCAAGATCCAACAGTTATATATAGATTTCTGTGAAAATTTTAGTAGGACTGTATTGTAGCCAGTCTTCATTGCAGATTTGGAAGCAACGGGAAACAAATTAACTTATTGTACAAATGTTTTTTTCCAGTTGGTCTTTGTGTCCAATGACTTAACCACAGAGTCAGACACAGATACAATTTAAGATCAAAATAGACATGGTCACTCATGAGCATAGTCTATTCACAAGATCATCTAGTAGTGCAAGACAAACTGAGCTTGCAGATAAATAAATAAACTAGTCAGAAAAATAAAAACTAATAACAGAAAGGATTTTCTTTATTTCCATGTGCTGAAATACATTTTCCTACAAATAAAATTCAATGTATACATAAAAAAGAAAATGCGTGCAGCCATACCACTGTGGCATCCAATCCTGCCATATCTCAGAAGCTAAGCAGGTCTGGCCTGGTTTGTACCTGGATGGGAGACCCCCTGGGAACACCACATGGTGTAGGCTTGGGAGATGGACCTGGAAACCCACTCACAAAAATAAATCTGCCATTGAAAACCCTATGAACAGCAGAGAAGCACTAACAATATTGTTTTGCCTGTTGTATGTAGTGTTGCTATGAGTTGGACACCGACTCAAAGGCCCCTAACAACAACAAAGAAAATGAGTGATAACTACACAATGAGGAAATGATGCTTTCATTACTTTCACATAAATGCATTGGTTAGCATAGTTGATCCTCCATGGACATTACTAAATACCTAATAGTTTACTAACAGAATTACAGGGAATAATATTAAATGTAATTACACAAGCATTTCCCATATATATTATGCAGGGAATTATATTAATGTACGTAATGTTTTGGAGTCATTAATGATTTAAGGTAAATGAATTAACAGATTTTGAGTCTTCTTTTGTTTACCTGTAGTGACTTTCACTTACTGCTGTTTCAGAATGTCTCTCACTAGACTGTACAAAGACCATCAGCAACTTCGTGTGAGAGACTGTCATTCAGTCTCCCACTGCATTAATAACAAAAAGTTTGTACCAGAGTAAGTGCTCAAAAATGCTTTTTTAATAAAATGAATGTTATCAGTCTTTGTCTTCCAAAATGTTAAAAAGGCTCTATCTTTATAGGCTAGAATGAGGCCTACTTGTTGCTAAATTTAATAGACCTTTTTCAATCCTTAAGTAACTTGACTACTCTGTATCACTTGCTTTCTTTTACCTGAAATTCTCTCTGTTGGTTTTCATGTTTGACACCATATTCTCTAGTCACAGTTTCTCACCCCTCCACCCCAGCCCTTACCTCCCTTGCATGCTCCTAAAACATTTCTGGCTTCTCTTTTGCTCAATCTCATTCTGGGCTCTTTTGTTTTTTTGTCCCCATCTTTTTTTTTTTTTTTTTTTTTTTTTTCCTCAGTACGGGAGGGCTGAACCCAAGGCTTCCTACATACTTTACAAGTGTTCTGCCCCTGAGCTACGTAATGGGCCCTAGCCCATCCCCTTTTTTCTTTTTTATCTAGAGACAGGGACTCCCTAAATTACACAAGTTGCCTCTGGCCTCGAACTTGTGATCCTCCTGCATCTATCTCCCCAGTTGCCGGGAATACAGGAGTGCACCACAGCACCTGGCTTTCCCCCCTATCTTTATGGTACATGATAGTGCTTTCAGTAATATCTTTGTTCTCATGTCACACATCCTTCCTGGGTTGTCTTAGTGTATGTCTTAATTATTGTCAGTCTTAAATTTGGCTCTCTGTTGTAGACCTAAAAAGAAGAAAAATGTAGGGAAAAAGAATTGATTGAGGCAATGCTCACAGGGACAACTGTGATGTCAAAGAAAAAAAACCATTCAATGGCACTTGCTAAAGCTCAGGAGTACAGATTTTATCACAATGGGTGTAGGGATCATTACCATGGAGTTTTGCAGTAGGGTAGCGAGATTGGGCTCAATTGCCAGTACAAGAAAAAGTGGAAAGTTATAGCTAAAGAGAGTGTGGTGGGGATGGTGAGGTGTATGGAAAATTACTAAGAGGAAACATCAGGGATAAGGGGGTATACTGGCTGAACTGACCTAATAGGATTCTTAGTAAAGGCCAAAGATTGTTGGAGGATTCTGGGCAAATCAACACAACAGAATTCTTGTTAAAATTTGGCAGTGCAAAGACAGACATGGACATCTAACAGTGAAGAGTAGGGAAGAGGATTCAGAGGAGCTTAACTAAACTTTGGTCAGCATAGACTCTTAGCAAAGAGGTAGAGGAAACAGGACAAAAACAAAAGAAATCTACAAAGCAGCCTGTGCCTTCAAACAACATCCCAACCTCAGCCCAATCTTCAGTGAGCTCAGGAACATTTTTTTTTTTCCCAGCAGTGGGAGTTAAACCCAGGGCCTCACACTTGCATGCTTTGCAAGTACTGTACCACTGAGCTGTACCCCTCAGCCCATTTTTTACTTTTTGAGGCAGGATCTCGCTAAATTATGCAGACTGCCTCTGGTCTCAAACTTGCAATCCTCCTGCCTCTGCCTCCCGAGTTGCTGGAATTACACATGTGTGCCACCACGCCCGGCTCTAGCTCAGGAATATTTAACATATTCCTGAAAGCAAGTGCCTTCCTGTTCCTTTACCAGTCCATTGCTGATGCCAATGACCATCAGCTGTAGGGGAGAGGGTAAAGGGACATAAGCCCTCACGCTTTGCAGCCTCTGAACTGCTCTACCAATGCCAAGATATTCCACCAGGGAATTAATCACAAGTTCAGGCCACTTCTAGCAAAGACTACAGAACTGGGTTCTGTACCTAGAATGGGGGTGTGAGGACAAAACTGAGATGTGATCCTGGAATCTTGGTTCCACAGAACAGGACAGGGAAGCAGCAACACAGTCAGCTGGATACCTGAATGTTAATATCCCAGCTCAGATGCCCCTGAGCTTCAGAGTCATATTGTTGGCTCCTAACTGAATATTCCATCTCTGATTCAACACAGCTAAAATAAACCTGCCTTCCCTTTACCCCTGCATTCCCTCCACGTGAAATTTGAGGGTCACCTGTTGTACTTCCTCTCTTGTACTCCCATGAACGATCACAAGTCCATGTATCTCATATCATCCCCACTGTAAAGGCCTCAGTTTAGTCCACCATCATTTTCACTTGGATTCAGGTGTAAGGTCAATCTTCTCCAAGGAATTTTCACTAAAGAAATCTACCATGCCTCTTCTTAGTGGAGGTGCTATTAGTAGCTTCCCATATATCCTTTTTGTTGTTATTAGTGCCGTCGAGTGAGTGTCCGATTCATAGTGACCCTAAGTACAACAGGTGAAACACTATTTTCAGTGCTTTTCTGCTATTCCTAGGGTTTTCAATGGCTGATTGTTTATGCGAGTGGGTTTCCAGGTCCTTTTCTCAAGCCTACAGCACCTGGTGTTCCCAGATGGTCTCCCATCTAAGTACTTGTCAGCCCAACCCTGCTTCACTTCCAAGATCTTACAGGATTGGACGCCACAGTGGTATGACTGCAGGCCATATATCCTTGTTGTTGTTAAGTGCTATGGAGTCGTGTCTGACTCATAGTGACCCTCATAGGGCTGATTGATTTGGGATTGCTTGGGGGGTGGATTGGCATGTCCTTTTCCCATTTTTGCAATGGTGGGAATCGAACTCGGGACCTCGGAGACTGCCGAGCAGCGTTCTACCAACTGAGCTAAATCCCAGCCCCGTCCATATATCCTTAGGAAAAGAAAAAGTCCCAAGTCTATCAGTACACCCTACCAGGCATTTATAGACCTGAACTCTGATTAGTTTTTCATACTCATCTCTTCTTACTACCTCATGCTTTGAGTCTTAACATTTGTAGGATTATCTGTCTACTTCTTTCCATTTCTCACCCCTGGCATTTTAAACCAAACTGTTGTCCACTCTCACCTAGTTTACAGAAACAGCCTCTCCTATATGGACTAATACTTGTGCTCTTTTTTTTTTTTATCTCTTACACATAACTAAGACAATCATCTTCTGAAAATAAATCTGATCCCATTATTCCTTTTCTGAAATATTTCAATCACTTCTCTGGTTATCTAAAATGGAAACCAAACTCTTTCTTGCATGTTTCAACAAGTCCCATAGGTCTGTTTCTCCTTCTTATCCTATTTACAAAGCCTTTCCTATTCCCAAATTAACAAATATATTTCCATATTTTCTTTGAATGTTGTCATACTTACTGTGATTACTGTGGCATTTAATCCTGCCTGAAATTTTTTTCTACGAATGTTATGAGGCAAGGATCTACTTCCATTGTTTCCTTCAAATGCATGGCTCATTAGTCAGCTTTACATTATTATAATAGAATATCTGAGATAATCAACCTGAAGAGATGAAAGATTTATTTTAGCTTACAGGTTCAGAGGGCTCAGTCCCTCTGGTGCATTGCTTTTGGACCTGTGGAAAGGTAGCACATTGCAAAAGCAGCAAGTAGCAGAGGAAGCTGCTTACCTCATGGTGGCTTGTGGTTGTTGTTAGGTGCTATCCAGTCAGGTACAACTCATAGTGACCCTGTATACAAAAGAATGAAGCCCTGTCTGACACTATGCCAGGCATACGATCTTTTATATGTTTAAGCCCATTATTGCAGCCATTTTGTCAATCCATCTAGTTGAGGGCCTTCTTTTTTTTCACAGACCCACCACACCACTCACCCAAACCTGATGTCCTTCTTCAGGGATTCCCCTTCCTCCCAACAGCACCACAGGCTGGGACTAAACCTTTAATTCATGGTCTTCAGGGGTCATTCAAAATCCAAAATACAGAAGATAGCTTAGGAGGTTTGTCACTATGTTAACTGAATAGTCCATTGTTTCCCACTTACTGGAAAGAATTCTTTAAAAATCCTGTATTCATTTATACATGAGATTGATTTGTTACTTATGCTTTATTTCTCTATTCCAGTGCCAATACTTTTGTCTTTAATTTATAGAACATCATTCTTCATTTTTAAAGCTTAACTTTTTCTGAAAACCAATGGCTTAAACTTTAAATTACATTTGTCAAAAGTTGAAAATTTGTTTTTCATTACATAGGAGCCAATGACAAGAATTGGCTATATGCTATGTGTCAGGTAGATAATGCAAACTGTACACAGGATACACTTTAGGATCTATTCTCTTAATCTATTTCTCACCAAATCTATATAATTGTATATATTGAGAAGTGTGGCTGATTTGTTATTATTCAGGTACTATTTATTTATTTCCTACACCATCAAGATGCCTGATATTCCTCATTTTGAGGCTTTTCTTATTTCCCAGGGTTGGCTACAGACTTTCACATTCATTCCTTCAGAAACCAGAAAGAAGTTTTAAAAAATCGTTTGCCTAATCACATAATGCACGTGGCTAAACCTATTCACCAAGATGTGTTCCATCCTGCTACAGAAATCTTTTGAGAGCCAGATATATAGGTAGAGTACATATGCCAGATTTCCCTGAATTGAGATTGTGTTTTAATCAAAGGAATGGGAGCAGAGTAATATATGACACTTCCAGACCTGTTCCATGAAAACCTCCCATGCACGTCTTTTCATGTTCTTCCCAGTTTCCAAATGACTGGGATAGTAATTCCAAGCACAGTCTTTTAAGTAATATGTTAAAGACCCCGGAGCCACTATCAGCCTGGTAAAGACTTCATGGAGCAGAACTGCTGTTAATATGAAATAAACTTCTTATTCTTTAAGGAATTGAATTGTGAGGATCCTATTTGCTTCTGTGATTTGCCCTACTATACCTAAAACAAAGTGTGCAAAAACAACAAAAAAACAAAACAAAAACAAAAACAAATAAACAAACAAACAAAAACCTCTTAAAATTATAAATCCTGAAAAAATATAACATTATAACTCAAAAATTAGGAATAAAATTACAATTAATGAATGAAAGGGAATATGTGATTTTGGTTATGACCATGTTGTATTTTTTCATGTTATTCTAGTTTCCCTTAGTGTGGTAACCAAGAGCTAGATGTTGCATTGTAGAATGGATCAACTTTCATCAGAAGAAGCCTCTATGTAGTTCAAGTAAAATAAATAAAAGAACCAATTCACATTTCTCACTCCCTACTGTCTTCTTCCTCCACACGCACAATATCCATTCAATAGGGGAAACAGATATTTAGAGGTTCTGGAAGTTATGACAATACCACTAGAAAGGGCCATGCAGTGTTCTCTTTAAATCCCTTCCACTTACAATGCTTTTCTATTTCCTTTGTTGCATCTATAGGGGGAAAAGCCTCAATTAGTAGTGTATTTGTGAGCAACACCTCTTTTCACAACTGCTTGGTTTTAACTAGAAACGTGCTCTCAAGAGTGAAAAGGTGTTTTTGAGGATAGTGGCAATTAAGCTGGTGGGATGTCAAAAACCAAAGCAATAGAAAATAAAACAAAGTATCCCTACAGCTTAAATGTAAAGGATAGTGTCATTAATTTTGAGATTTTTTTCTATAAATTACATCTGTATGTAGGTGTATGTGCATGTGCATGAGGCCAAGCACTCTAAGAGCATAATATTCAGAAAAATAAATAATGTCCTCGATTTTACAGGGTTTACTTTTGAGTAGAGCAAAATATTAAATCATTTTTTCATAAAAATTAAGTAATATAAAGGAATTATATAGGGAATAATTTAAATGAGTAATCTTCATCAGGAATGGTGACACATATCTTTAACCATAGGGACTCAGGAGGTTGAGGCAGGAGGATAGCAAGTTCAAGACTAGAGGCAGCCTGTGTAACTTAGTAAGACCCAGTCTCTAAATAAAATAATTAAAAATGGGCTGAATGTGCAGCCCAGTGGTAGAACACTTGCAAAATAGGTGCCCAGCCTTGGGTTCAAGTCCCCAAGTACTACCTGAAAAAGAAAATACTATAATTTCTGTCTTGGTGAAGGAGGCACAGAAGATTATTTTGAGAAAGGATGAGCAAAATTAGATTCAGAGGATAAGTAGGAATTAACTAGATAAAAGAAAAGTACAAGGGAAAGCATTCTAATAGACAGAACATGACAAATTTAAGGAACAGAAGGAGGTTCAATGTGGCTATGGTACAGTAAGCAAAAGAAGTCTGTGAGAGGATCTGACAAAGGACTTATAATTATATGAAAAACACTGTAGAAATACTGAAAGGATTTAAGAATGAGTGAATGGGACATTTCTGAATAATTAAATTCACCCTGACTGTCTTGTTGAAAATAAGTTTTAGCAATCTATGGTGATACACAAAGTAAGAGAAAATGATAGCTTGAATTTAGGTGATGGCAGTGACTAAAAATAAATGAATATTAAAATACACTTGGGAAATCAATATTAAAATAATAAAAGACTTGATAGTTGAGATAATCTGTATTGAAATAAATTATATTCAACTGTGGACTACCTATGTTTCAGACCTGACTCGATGGCACCTAGTAGCAAAAACAACATGTTATTATGACTTAGGGTTTTGGGGTTTTATTTTTTAAATTATGCTCATGAAACATAGAGCTGGGATTTAGCTCAGTGGGTAGAGCGCTGCACTGCAGTCTCTGAGGTCCCGAGTTCAATTCCCAGCACTGCAAAAATGGGAGAAGGGCCTGGCAATCCACTCCCAAGGCAGTCCCAAAGCACTCAGCCATTGAAAGCCCTATGAGGGTCGCTATGAGTCGGATACCGACTCGACGGCACCTAACAACAACAACAACATGAAACATAAGAATACAAATCAATAAATGTTTGATTCAAAAGTTTCTTCAAATTAACTTGTCAGATACAATAATCGGCTACCAGACAAAATAGCTTGCCTATCAGTTTAGTTTTCCAAACTTACTTCACTGTATCCCTCAATTTTAAACTATTTTTTTCCATTTTCCCTTTATTGATAAATGCTGGTGAGGTACAGAGTAATACAGCATTTGCTTTTTCCATTGTGCAACTATTACATCACTTTTGGTTACACTTTCTTCAACTTACAAAGTTTATGGAACCTTTTGATTAATATGTAGTAAAACTCATATGCACTTATGGCTTATATTCCATTATTTTTCCCATGAACTCATGAAGTTGCATCATTTACATTGAGATTATCTTCTCCCCCTTTATCCCTTTACATTGTTTTCCCTCTCCCTTGCACATTCCACAACTTTTGCTTCCCTTTGCTAGTCCCCTCCCTCCTTTTTACTCTGCTTATGTTTTCCCTTCTTAGCTAAGTTTCATTGATCATTTTTATATATCTATTATGTATAGTTTTTTCTTCCTTTAGGTAAGATTCAACTCCCACATATGAGTGAGAACATGGGGTATTTCTCTTTTTGAGCCTGTGTTCATTCACTTATGATGATATTCTCCACTTCCATCCATTTTGCTGCAAATGACAGTGTTTCATTCTTTTTTATTATTTAGTAAACTAAAAATAGAACTGCTATATGACCCAGCTATCCCACTCCTAGCAATATACCCAAAAGGAGACAAGTCATCACACCACAGTGACACCTGCATCTCCATATTCAATGCAGCACTCTTCACAATTGCAAGGATATGGAACCAACCAAGATGCCCATCAACAGAAGAATGGATAAAAAAATTTGTGATACATATACACAATGGAATATTGCTCAATTTTAAACTATTATATCATAAATTTTGTCCAATTTCCAATCAGTTCCCTTTCTTGAAAAGCTTTCTTAAACTACTTAAGGCTAGACCGCAAATCTTACCTCTGACTTCCCTCTGAAACACTAAATCTATCAAGACAATATTCTCACTTTTGTGATGAGTTTGTAGAGCTTTATTAACAGTTTATCTGCAGATATTTTAAATAGCTCACTAATGGAAACACCAGAAAATTTTTCAAAAATACAGATATGACCTTATAATGAAATATATGTGACTATTATATTAAGTTATGTGATGATTAACCTCAATTTGTCAGCTTAATTGGCTTGAGATGTTCCTAGAGTATTAGTAAAGCCTGTGAAAATGTTTTCAGAGAGGATTAATTAATGGGGGGAAATCCACTCTGAATGCGGGCAGCACATTCTCACAGCCTGGGGGCCCAAACTCAATAAGAAAAAGGAGAAAGCCTTCTAGCACAGTCATCCAATCTCTCTGCTTCACCAGCCACCATGACATAAGCTGCTGTGCAACCCCATCCCTTCCACATTATGATGGTCTGAAAACTCTGAAATCATGAGCCCAAACAAATCTTTGCTTCTTTACATTGTCTTGCTCAGGTATTTTTGTCCCAGTAATGACAAACTGACTAACATGATTTATGTTGTATGAAAGTATTTACATAGAAAAATGTCATAATAAGTAAAGCAAAAATTAAAATTACTGAAGAGTTCATGTATTTTTTCTGTTGGGTTGTTTGGATAGATAGATAGATAGACATTAAATTCACAAAGTAAAACTTCCCCAATGTTAAGTGTGATTATCTGTGGGGGTAGGGTTATGAATGAATTTTTCTAGTATTTTGTGATTTTCCTTTATGGAATAAACTTTTTGTGGGTGCAGCAAATACTAGACTGTTATTATGAGATATAACTTTGCATGTATGCATGGATTATGGAATTTGCATATGTTATGGAAGAAGTTTAGAATTTGTAATTCTTGGTATTTTCTTCCTTGGCAATGGGGAAATAAGATGAGGAACAGTAATAACTACTCTTTGCATGGCATAGTTTCAAGTAATCTCATAAAGCATATGATATTTTTCATTTTATGGATGAGAAAACTGGGGTACAGAACGTTTAAATAGCTTTCTTCCTTCAGTAAAAGCAAAGGTCAATTCAAGTTTTACGTGGGCTGGAGTTTAGGTTAGTTGGTAGAGCACTGCTCCACACTTTATGAGGATCCAGGTTTGAATCCCAGCACTGCAAAAATGGGAGAAGGATGTGGCAGTCCACTCCAAAAAATAATCCCAAAATAATCAGCCGTTGAAAAACCTATGAGGGTCGCTATGAATCAGACACAACTTGATGGCCCCCAAGAACAAAAAAATAATAACATGTGACATATAAGCTTTTACTATATGAATCATAGTCCTCTGAAATAGTTTTCCATGACCTTCATTTTACTGAGGGGACATGTTCAAAGAAGGGGACTGAATAAGGAATCAAACCCAGGAAGGCTGAACCTAGAGTCTGTATTTTTAATCACTATATTATCTTCCATATGTTTTCATTTTTCTGTACTCCAGCTAGATATTCACAAATATACTATATTTTTCAAATGGGTAATGCTGAAAATATTTAGCTACTTAGGTCTGGCTGTTCTTTGAGGGAGGAGCAGTGTAAAATGAACAAATGGACTATAAAAGTAATTTGTCTTCAGAGGAAAAAGAGTTAAATTTCCTTCTTCACTAATGAGCTGTCCTAGTCCCTAAGTGTCAAATAATATTAGCTAGTCAACAACTGTTTGTCTTGACATATTAGTGACTTGTGCTCTGAACACAGTGTTTCTATAGCAATCACTTTCTGATCCAGAAATTTAACTGAGCCCATCTTTCCTCTCTCTGTTTTGGGCCTCATCTTCAGATTTTATTACTCACTGATTCTAGTAGCTCCAACCCTCAATTTAGTTTCTTCTTTTATTTCATGTTAGGGTTTATCTCAGGTTAGGGTCTGCACAGTTTCACTAAGTGGTAACCAGGGAAAGAATGATAAACTCCTAAATCCTTAGGAGATATTCTAATGACTTCCAATCCATCTCAATTCCTTCACACACTTCCAAGGTCTGCTTCCTGAACTCGAATCCAGGGTCCTTCAATAGGCAGGCAAAGTCAGAATCCAGATATTCCACAGAAAGTTAAAGAAGGATTCACATTGATGTTGGTTTTGACGGTAGATACCCCTGCCCTCTGTTTAAGTCTACACATATGCAATCTGGCTTCCATTGCTCTGCCACTCTGAGGATCATTGTAATGACCAAGCACTGCCAGTGACCAAGTTCAGGCAATGGACTTAAGCTTCATTCTCATGGGAATCTGTGGAATCTACTGAAATCTACACAAGTCTACAGAAGTCCTCAGAAGTCCACAGTTGTTCACAGTTGTCTCCAGTTCCCTCCATAGTTATCCTGAGTTGTTCTCAGTTCTCCATAGATGTATGCAGATGTTCAGATATATCTGCAGCCTCATTACTGGACCTGCATGCTTCTTGACCTGTAACTTCGAAGTGTAAATGCAGCTGCTCGTGGATCTTCACTGCTAGACCTGCTTGTTTTCTGATTTCTGTCACAGAAAGCATAAGTTTTTTTATCCCTTTCCAGCTTACTTCTCCCCATGCCTGCCTAAATTTCTAGCTTGTTTGGCCCAGCAATCAGGGAATTCTACTCTTCCCTAACTCTAGATAAACTACCCTCAAATTTCCTTTCTGTGTCCATTTTAAAATTCTTTTATCAAGGTGACCAAGAACCAAGGTTTTGCTGCCAGCTTCCTGGTAACACCTGGACCTGCATCCCCAGAGCACTACAGTTCCCTACAGTTTGATAAGATAGTAGAATTGCTTGCAAGACTCAGGAAAAACAGTTCACTAAATAAATTTACTGATTTATTATAGAGGATATTATAAAGATACAGATGAACATCCAAATGAAAATGTCCAGAAGGGTTCTGAGCATGGGAGCTTCTGTTCCATGGAAATATGGTACACTACTTCCCAGCTTGTGAATGTGTTCACCAACTGGGAACACATTCCCCAAACCTATCAATTAGAGTTTTTATGGAGGTTTCATTATGTAGGCATAATTGATTAAATCATGACCATTGATGATTGACCCAATCATTAGCCCTTCTCCCTATCCTGGAGGTTGGAGTATGATGGTAAAAGTTTCAACCACCTTATAAAGCCTTGGTTCTTTTGGTGACCAGCAGTCATCTTGAAGCTACCTAGAACACCTCAGCTACCAGTCATCTCATTAGCATACTAAAGACACTCTTAGAACTCAGGAGATATAATGGGTTTTAGGAGCTGTATGGCAGGAACAGGGGACAAAGAACAACATGTACTGATCACACCGCCTTTCCTTGAAACTATCTTCCTTGGACTTCCTCAGTTCCAGCTCTCCCAGTTCTCTTACTGTTGTGAGTTATTTCTTCATCATTTGTGTTTCTGCTTTGTTCTTTTTATTTTATTTTTTGTCCTTTTCCTTACATTTAGGAATTTCTCACTACTTGGAGTAAATAATATCACCAAATCCCTTCTCTGTTGTCTTCATATAGATCACTCCACATCATGATCTCTAGCCCCTGTAACTCTTTTGAATCACTCATTCTTATTTTGCACTTCTTACTTTGATGCCAAAATAGAACCTTTCTCAAGGCTCCATTTCTGTTCATGGTACCATGTCTCCATTTGTTCTGATACAATCTTTGGAGAAATGATGTTTGACTGCTCTTCAGTATCTTGGTATTCCGAGACTGACATGATCTGCTTACTGTTTCACTTATTGAACCCCCTTATCCAAGCCAGCCCAGTTCTCCAGTCTTTTATGATTTCCATTCATCACTATATTAAAAGTGAAGCCAAGTTAAGACTTGAGGTCCTTAAATAAATATCCAGGCTTATCTACATACTTTCCATAATAACTATCATTTGTTTAGCATGTACTATGTGCCAAATACCTGGCTAATCATTTTACATTTATCTTTTTAATCCTTTCAACAACCCCTAAAACTAAAGTTTATTAAACCTGTTGCACATTTGAGCAAACAAGATTCAATTGATGGTTTATTTGCTTTCATAAAGTCACAATTACTAGAAGGTGGATAGAGCTGTCATTTAATCCAATGTCTTAGATTCCAAACCTGTTCTGAGAATTTAACATAGAAGATGCTCTTAAGATGCATATGTTAGAGAATCACTAGGTAAAAATGAAAATATTTGTTTTATATGTAACCTTACAGTAGAAAAAACTAAAAACTCAACGAGAGACAGGTGGAGACCACCCAGAAGAGGGATAGAATAATCAGGTGTTAGGAAAGGGCCCCACAGTGATTATACCTGTTCTGTGCTTTCCCAGCAAATCCAAACAAGACATAAATGATGACCAAAGGCTTGCACAGCTACAAACACATCCCACTAACACAGGTATAAGCAGGGGCCAGCCTCCAGAAAACCTGCCTAACTCTGGTAGTCAAAGCTGATCAATGTGCTGCCTACAACTGAGCCCTGACATTGACCAGTTTGCATGAGCCCTGGTTTGCATCCAGGACATGGATAAGAAATTTGGGTGGGAATTTTTCCTGTATTAGCCACCCCTTTTCTTTTGTTTGAAGAGCTGCCAGCCTGAAGTGGTCTTGGTCAAAGATGCTTCTGCCATCCATCTTGAGTAGATGACCTAATCTTATCTGTATTCCTCTGGGTCTGCTTTTGTTTCTACCATTTCTCAACCCAGGAACCTGGCTCTGACTAACAAATCTAATGAGCTTAGGAAGTTCATTCTCAAGGGGTTTTTGTTTATGTACAACAAAATGAAATGTTCATATAAGAAAATCGATATTTATACTTCAACTTATTCTAAATTTCTTAACTCATATTCAAGAAATGGTAATTTCTAGGTCAGCCAAGGGCTATGAATGTAACTGTAAAAAGGAAAGTTGTCCACTATACAGCAAATAGTAGCAGGGATATTCTCTGAAAGATGTCATGTGAAATGGGAGCTTGTAAGCACATGATTACAAAAGATGTCTCCTAGGAGCTGTGTACCTACGTGAGTTTGCCTCTCATGCACAATGATAAAGAAAACAAGAAATTACTCCCTGCTCATCCAATGAGAAGGAAAGTAAATATGTACATGAGGATGGATCTGAGAACACCCAAGATGCTACAGTTTATGAAAATGTATAGCTTGCCGGGCTCGGTGGTGCACATCCCAGTGGCTCCGGAGGCAGAGGCATGAGGATCACAAGTTTGAGACCAGAGGCAGTCTGCGCAATTTAGCGAGAACCTGTCTCAAAAAAAAGTAATTAAAAAAAAAAAAAAAAAAGGGCTGGGGGTGCAGCTCAGTGGTCCAGCACTTGCAAAGCATGCAAGCATGGGGCCCTGGGTTCAACCCCCAGTACCACAAAAAAAGAAATAAAAGAAATAAATGTATAGCTTTCCCCTGTAATCACACAAGTAAAATGAAACACAGCTAAACAAAACAAGCTTCAATAAGTAAAAAATTGCTGCCTAGAGAAGCTCATTAATGTAGAAAATGGATCCACTCTTCTGCTTGTCTAACCCTGTTTCCATCTTTGTTTCTTTCATATCATTAATCTGCATTGGCAGAATAGCTTCTGATTCCTTTTTTATACCCTTCCCCAATTCCATGTTTACAAATTATTCCAGACAAAGAAAAGGCATTTTATATCAATCAACACTGTTTATCGTCCAACTTGAGGAACTCATTATGCTTAAGGAGCAAATGAAAATTAAATCCATTCTGAATGCAATTGAAGACAGTCCATTCTAGATGTTAACTGAAGACAGTTAGCTATGTTCAAAAAAAAATTTGTCAGTCTTTGAAACCCCATGAGGCCCCAGAATCTGAAAAACATTTCAAGAGATCAATGCAGAAGTAAAAGAAAGACACTCTGGTGTATACAAATGTCAGTTTGATACATATTTGTTGCCAGAATCTTTCTAGAATCTGTCAATGATTCCTAAAACATAACTGTAAAGCTCATATACACAATTATCTATCTATCTATCTATCTATCTATCTATCTATCTATCTATCTATATTATATAATTATATATATAATTTTGAGTGACAAGAATGAACTTGAACTACTTTAAGCAAAATGAAAGAACTGGTTGTAAAGACTCAATTTGACTGAACAGAATGATTGTTGTTGTTGTTGTTAGGTGCCATCAAGTCGGTATCCGACTCATAGCGACCCTCTGTACAACGGGAAACACTATTGTCAGTGCTTCTCTGCTGTTCTTAGGGTTTTCAATGGCAGATTGATTTTTGGGAGGGGGTTGCCAGGTCCTTCTCCCAAGTCTACAGCTTCTGGTGTTCCCAGGAGGTCTCCCATCCAGGTACTAACCAGGTTTTTGGGAGGGGGTTGCCAGGTCCTTCTCCCAAGTCTACAGTTTCTGATGTTCCTAGGCGGTCTCCCATCCAGGTACTAACCAGGCCCGACCCTGCTTAGCTTCCGACATCTGAAGGGATCGGATGCCACAGGGCTATGGCTGCAGGCTGAACAGAGTGATAGGAATAACTAAAAGTGATTTGGAACGTAGAAATGGAAGAACATCTAAGGTCTAAGGACTTTTGCTAGCTCATCTCTTATTTGTACCTCTCTCTGTGCTCCATTTTCATTTTGCATGGGATAAAATGGCAAGTCTATCCCATAAGGTTGTACAGGTTGTTCATTCACTCTACAAGGGTGTCCAACCGAGGGAGTAAAGCAGCCCCGGTTCTGCTAGCCAAGCTGTGAACCCTCAGGGCTGAGTTGTCCTACAAAGGATACTTTTCTAGTTTGTATAGGCAGCACGTGGCTAAACGAAATCCCCATCAAGTGGTCATGAGTTTGCATGTCTTAAGTCTAATCACCCAAAGAAAATAAATATGGTTCAAACTCTCCAAAGAAGAGATTTTGATTGCCTGTGCTACTCACTCCTGGCTTAATTAGCTATTATTCAGACAGTATGGATATACTTCTTTTAAAAATATTGCAAATTGGATATAATTTGGTGGATAGGGCAGTTATTCACAATATTTCTACATTTTTTTATCTTTCATTAGCAATAGAAATTTCCTAAGAGTCAATCACTTATGATATTTATACTTAAATAGGAAATATGCCAAGGGCTATAGATATTATCTATATACCATAATCAGATTTGGAGGAAGTGCTAACTTTTTCTTTCTTTTCATATGCATACAATCCTTTATAGATTGGCCTTGTGTTTCTAGGTAACTCAAGAGCCATTCATTTTTCAATTAAAATACAGGGTATGATTGTTGAAATATTTGTTTTATACATTTTCCCTCAAAAAATTTTTTTTTCATGATACTGGATAGTTGAACACAGGGCCTTCTGCATACTTTGCAAACACACTACCATTGAGCTGCATCCTCACCTCCTTTTAGATTTTTTTTTTTTATCTTGGTATAGGGTCTTGCTAAGTTATGCAGGCTACCTCTGGCCTCAAACTTGAACTTGTGATCCTCTTGTCTCCGCCTCCTGGTGGCTGGGACTTCAGGTATGTGCCAATACACCTGGCTTTTCTCAAAATAATGTTTAACTTCCTTGTAGGGTTACTGAATTTAGCAAATAAAAGTGCAGGACACCCAGCTTAATTTGAATTTCAGATAAATAGTAATGATTTTGTATGAAGATGTATCTGCAATATATTGTATGAGATATACTTATTTAGTGACTGAAATTCAAATTTTTCTAGGTATACTTTATTTTATCTGAAATTTTGCTTTCTTTTTATTATAAGTGGAACCCTATCTAATGAGTGCAGGAGACCAGAAAATATAACCCCCAAATGGGAACACTTGTTGAGCTGCAGAAAATTTAGAAGAAGAAGATGCAAGAAAATTCTTTCTTGTTCTTTCATTTGTCTAAAAGCAGGACATAAATTTATAAAAATAAAACCTTAGATCCTTATATCTGGAAATAATGCCAGAGGAATCTACATTAACCAGCTTCATAACTAGCTCTTATCTACCATTTACATGTTTATCCTTAAGTTGCTGACCATGGAGACTCAAAAGTCCTTTACTTTTGTCTTGTTTCACAAAAATGTATTTTCTTTGATTAGCTATGTAAACAGGAATTCTAAGCCATGATTTTGAGAGATACTCATTCCTTGGGTGTCTGCCATGTATGTGTGAAATATATATTGATATGTTTTTATTTATTCTTCTCTTGTTAATCTGTCGTTTGGTACAGGAGTCCAGTCCAACTAAGAATCTGTGGAGACTGAAGGAAAAAACTCCTGTTCTATTTTTATACCTTTCTGGGTTCAACTTAGGCAAAGAGATAGAGTCAAGGAAATAGAAACAGGCATATATCTTTGTATTGTTGGTGATGTTACTTGGTGATGTTACTTGGTGATCATTACTTGGTGATGTTATAGTAAAATATGAAATAGAGGTACCTGGTCTATAGGTTTTCATTAATGAAGTAAAATGAATGAAGAATGATATGTTGTTTTATTTTCATAGTGTTATATGTATGGGGCTTGGGTTTAGCTCAGTTGGTAGAGTGCTGTGCTGTACTCTCTGAGGACCTGGGTTCAATCCCCAGCACCACAAAAAAGAGGAGCTCATGGTAATGTACTCCTGAAGCAATCCCATCCCAAAATAATCAGCCATTGAAAACTTACGGATGGTTGCTATGAGTCAGGTATGACTCAACAGCACCAAACAACAAATTATATATATATACTAAACCACAATACAGAAAACATGTTTTATAAGTAATATAATTAACTAAGTAGCACATAATATTATCAAAAGCTAATTTCCCTTTTTGGAGTTGAAAGAAGTCAATTAATATGTCCATACATTAACATTTTCTTTTGTTTTTAAACTTTCCCTTTTTATTTTAAATATTTTTAAGTTATGTAGAATCATTACAATTGTTTATAATTAGTCATTTAAAAAATATCATTTAATTTTGCCTTTAGTCCTTAAAAATGGAAAAGGAGAAGGGCTTCTACTTTTTAAAAATGCCACACTGTATTAAATTTAAAAGCTCAAGTCACAAAGTTTTGCAAAAGTGTAATTACCTTATTAATATACAAATTAAAAATTAGAATAATTATTATTTAGAGACAAAAGGTGAACTAGGACTTAGAATTAACCAGATAATTCTAAGATAAGTATTATTTTTTAAAATGAGTTAAAACATCTTAATTTTCTTATTACTCAAAAGTAGTACAGTTATGATTATTTCATGGAGTGGATAATTTATTCTGTTTCTCATGTAATCCCTTTTTATAACTCCTATCAAGTCAGATCTCAATTTAAAAAAAACTATTAAAACCAGGGCTTAGAAGTATTTATTATCTTCTCTGAGAAACATATATAAATTAATAGTCACATCTGATCCTGAAGCCTATATAATATACCATAATAAAAAAATAAATTTAATGTGTTACTTAAATAGTTGACCCAGTCTCAAGGCAGGAAGTACTGATAATCAATCTTTGTTTCTTTATTATTTCTCGTTCCTAATAAAGGTAAACATATGGTTTTAAGAATTAATTGACATGGGTATCCAACAATGTTTTTGGTGTAATGAATAATTCAGCAGCAATTGTAGTACTTTGTATAAGGGGACATGAATAGTGTCAAGTTATATATTTGTGGAAATATTTCTTATAAGTTGTAGTAATTTCCATTTTCTTTGAAGAATACCGATTTGGAGAATGAACAACATAGTATTGACCACCAGAGGGCTTGAAATTTGCCATCCCTGTTAGGACTCAGGTAGTACTGGAAGACTTCTCATTATGGACAGTGGTAAATTTTGAAAAGAAACGCAATGATTCCAAGTTTCTCGTGTGATTAATAAATGTTACTACTAAAACTAGTTTTAGTTTAGACTCCAAGTTTCTCATGTGATTAATAAATGTTACTACTAAAACTAGTTTTTGATGTTTGTGAGAAACATTAAACAATTCTAAACAATTACACTGTTAGGGTGGTTATTTTACAATTGCAATTTGATAAATTTCCCAGATAATCTTAATGAATGTGGAAGATAAGGCAATTAGAGGTAAGTACTGAAATGAATGAACAGGCTGGGATTTAGCTCAGGTGGTAGAGCGCTGTGCTGCAGTCTCTAAGGTCCCGAGTTCAATTCCCAGTACCACAAAAATGGGAGAAGGGCCTGGCAATCCACTCCCAAGGCAATCCCGAAACAGTCAGCCATTGAAAACCCTATGAGGGTCACTATGAGTTGGATGCCGACTCCACAGCACCTAACAACAACAACAATTGGAATGAACAATAGGGCGAGGCCCTTAGAATTCCTGCTGAGAAGAGAAGCCAGTAGAAGACTAGAGGAGATTCTCTGAAGGGAAAAAGAAGCAAACAAACAAAAAAAGATTTTTCATTTCTTTTTCTTTTTTATGGATGGATTAGCAAGTACTTGGTAAGGTGAAGCCAGGGGTTGAGAGTGTGCTAAGTAATAATAATTATTATTATAAAGATGACATCTATTTGATGCTTAGTATATTTCAGGACACTACTGAAATAGGTGCATAACCCATTGAAACATCACACAGACCTTTAATGTTTGTTTTATTTCTATTATTTTACAGACAAGGAAACAGAACCTTCCTTTTTAACTCTTCTCCTTTCCCTCTAAAAAACATTCAGTGAAAGCTGTGGCAGACCTAGAACATTTTTTCTTAAGCAGATGAATTCTGTTATAGACTCAAGATTTGGAATTTATTGTGCTTGAGATCTAGGAAAAAGCAATAGTTGCAGATGAGGATACATTCTTCTTAGGCTCTGGGAAAACCAAAGTCATGGCATTTAACACCTGATAGGAGAAAATTAAATGCCATTTAATAACATCTAACTGTTACAAGTCAGAAAATTGTACATAATCAAAAATCATGTATGAAATACTGGAGAAAAATAAAATGGTTAGTGGATTACAGTGGTTAATAATTAAATATTTAAAGATTGATCTGGGCCAGATAGTACTGAAAGCCAAAAGTCCTGAATTAAAGCAAAACAGAACAGAAAACATATACTTGTTTTATTAAATATGTGTTCTATAGCCACTTGAGGTAACTACATTTCTTGGTTCAGCAAGTGGTAAAGAATTCCTGCATTTTTGGTATACTCTTGACAGTTGAAAGCAGAGGCTACATCACTGGTTTATAGGTTGTTATCTTGAGGGAATTCTATGTAAACACATATTTCCGCTGCAAATACACTCAGTGCTACCACATGCAACTATAAGTAATAAATGTTGAGAAATTTTTCAAAGAGGAGGAAATAACAGTTGAAGGTATAGAATTACACATTGTCTTTGGCAAGATGTTCATGGGTAACTCTAATAACATTCTCTAGCAATATTTAGCCACTTGAATGCAGAAACAGGTTCAGAGGTAGTTGAAATTTCCCAGAGCTTAGGTTTTTCCCAGAAAAGGATTGCATGAGAAAGGCAAAAAGGAGTTAAGAACATTTGTTCGAAAGTAGTTCTAGTGTAGAATCATGAAAAACAAGCTGGTTAAGGTGACACATAAAGGACATAAAGAAAATGGAGACAGCCATGATGGTGCAAAAGGTATGAGTCATTCAACAATGACACAGAGGTCTATAAGTGCTTTAACAAGGAGAGAATATAGGTGGCAAAGTGTAATAACATGTGTTTCATAAGACATGAAAATTTTGAAGGGGAAAAGAGGAGTGAGTTTGGAAATAGCAACCTGGAACAGAGAGAACGCTACCTCAAGCTCTGGGCAGATGTAATACATAGGTTATCAGAGAAGAACTTTTTAAGTCTTCCATTTGGAGGACTCCAGGAAAAACAGTGTTTTCAGGAACCAGATTAAATATCAACAGAAATCAGAAGAATTTCAGTGAAGTGAATATTCAGTGAGTGAATATTCAGTAAAGAGGTTAAGAAGGAGCGGTGTTTTCTGATGACAGGAAACAAATACTGAAAGTGCCTGGATGGCCAAGAGTGGGGAGATGTGGTCAGATTCCGAGGGCAGGGTGGAAGCAAATGTCTCTGAAACTGGCTTCCTTGGAAAACTTAGGCTTCTGATAGTGTTTCCGGGTCAGCTGGTGTTAGAAGCAGGATGTGATTTGTTTCAGAAGCCACAGAGCATTGTGATACAAAGTTATGGGGTAGCTGATCTTGCCTGCAGCTAGAGCTGGGGTGGTGGTGAGGAGGTGGTCTTATCCCTGGGGTATCAGAGGAAGGGATATATGGGAACTATGGGTTCAATGTTGCTGGAGAAAGAGCAGTGATTCAGTGATCTTTACTTCCAACTAAGGGTCTTTTCAGTAAGTTCATTTACTGGAAAAACTCCCACAGAATCTCTAAGCCCGAAAGTCCCTTGCTCTATGAACCCTTTCCAAATCTCCACATCCTATAGTTAGCCATTTCCTCTATAACTCAAAGCACTGTGCACAAATAGCCCTTGACTTGAATGACATTTCATTGTAATTATTTATTTATCTGCTTCTCCCATTACACACTGAATCCCTTCATCCAAGAACTGTGGCCTACATTTTCTGTGCCACGGAGTAGATCATACTCACAAACTAGGTCATAAACTCAGGATCTAATAGGTGTTCAATAGTTTTTGTGAAGTAAGTGAATTAAAAGACTTCTTCAGCTATATTGCTATTATTACTAGTTGTTGAGAGTTTCCTATAGGTAAGGATTATGCTCACTGTTATTAGGTGCCGTGGAGTGGTGTTCAACTCATAACAACCCTACGTAAGAGGTGAAACACTGTTGTCAGTGCTTCGCTGCTCTTTGTAGGGTTTTCAGTGGCTGATTGTTTTTTTGGGAGTTGGTTGCAAGGTCCTTCTCCCAAGCCTATACCACTTGGTGTTGCTAGGCAGTCTTTCATCCAAGTACTGACCACCCCCGAACCTATTTAGCTTCCAAGATCTGATAGGATCAGATGCCAAAGTGGTATGGTTGCAGGCAAGGATTGTGATAGGAGCTATATATATGCTATTTTGATTTCATAGGTGCTATCTTAGTTCTATTTTTTATCATTCTAAGAGATAGGAGCTTAAGTAATCAAACCCTATATTAAATACTGTAGGAACAAAGATGGAGAAAATGTAAGTTGTTAATTGTATTTTGACGTTTATTGCCTATTAATGTAACTTTTAAAACAATAATATCTCTCTAGAGAATAAAACTATACAAAGACAAAATGGACTACATAGTTCAGATGTGATCCAAACTTACTTTGATTTATAGGACAAAATATGCAAATTGTCTTGTGTTTGAAGGTAAGCTCAGCTACGAATATGAAAAGAACTCTCAGGTACTAATTCCACCCAGCCAGAAAGAAATAGGTAGATGTCCTACAGTGTCTTGAAGTTTCACAGAAATTTTGACATAAGTAATAATACCAGAAGCTTTATTTTGTATTTATATTTTTAACCACATAGCATACTTTATCAGAATTTGGAAGACAAATAACTTCATTTGCTTCTAACTTTCTAAGAATCTATTCCCCCAAGGAGAAGGGTATAGAATATTTAGGGCCCATGTTGAGCCTCCCCAAGTCTGAATTCCAGAATGCCATATGTAAATCTTATATTTTTAAATTGCACAAAAATATCACACCAACTTCCTCTGTTGGTAAAAACTTGGGTATACAAGGTCAGAGAAGAGACTCTGTGACATTTTGGAGAGAGGAAAATTTGAGCCCTTCCTCAAATCTCAGATGCAACAAGTAATCCTTTTTCTTTCTTTTCTTTTCTTTTCATTTTTTTCTTTTTCTTTTTTTCTGTCTTTTTTTTTTTTTTTTTTTTTTTTTTTTTTTTTTTTTTTTTTTTTTTTTTTTTTTTTTTTTTTTTTTTTTTTTTTTTTTTTTTTTTTTTTTTTTTTTTTTTTTTTTTTTTTTGTGGTACTGGAGGTTGAACCCAGAGCCTCACACTTGCATGCTCTGCACGTGCTGGACCACTGAGCCACACCCCAGCCCATTTTTTCAGTTTTAGAGATGGAGTCTCACTAAATTACGCAGACTGCCTCTGGTCTCGAACTTGCGATCCTCCTGTCTCTGCCTCCCGAGCCGCTGGGATTACAGGCGTGCGCCACCGTGCCCTGCCTTTTTCTTTATTTTCTTTGGCATTCACAGAAGCATCATTTTCAAACTGCACAAGTGAATGTGTTCTAAGTACCCAGTGATCAAAGCATTCAGTTGTTGTTACTGTACATATGGCACCTATCATGACTATACCTGGGTGCAAGGAAGGTATGATTAACTGGTTGATGAAGAAGAGTGAAATTTATGTATTAAGTGCCTACTCTATATCTGCCAAGGAATGAGACACACTTCATTTATTAATATGGAAACCCTACATAGTAAGTATTTTGAGAATGATTAAGTGTTTTTAGTCATACAGGCAGTATATAATAATATCAAGCAGCAACAAATATTTTTGTGGAGTAAGAAATGATTTTAAGATTCAGTGTCCATGAGTTGGTCCTTAATATATTAATCACTTACTTAATAGGTTGATTCAAGTGGCTAGCTAAATCAAATGATTCAGTTAAGTGACTAAAAGCAGTGGAATACAAAGTCTTGAATTATATAGCTTGGTGGTCCACATCCAGATAGGCTGATAATTTGCAATTCCTCACTTTACTTGGTGCTTCATAGACAGCTTTGAAGATTATACAAAAATGGAACAGTCATAGGTCTACTATATAGTTTAAGAACTATGGAAGAGGCCAGACTTATAAAATTAGAATTTAACTGGATGGATCACAACCTCTGAAAAAACAGTACTTAAGTTTCTTTGCCTGATATGCCAAAACTGCTGGACCCTGAATGAATCTTTGGATGCTTACTTAGATTTAACTTATCTTTACTTAACTTTATCTTAACATCCTACAATTACTGTTTAGACTGAATCAGATGAAGAAAACTCACTAATACAACTTCTAGACACATCTAAGTAGAATTTATTCTGTTGAATATTTGAAAGTTTAGACAAGAAAGAGGAGCAAGAGTTACTAGCTATTCTCAGGTGTTAGTAAAATTACCAACTATGATCTCAGTAGTTCTATGGTTACCTTTAGCTTTTTATTTGCTAATCCTATTCACCAGAGTTTTAATTTTTTTCCTCACATCAACCATCCTGCTAAGACTCTGGTGTTGAAGGTACAGGGTAATTTAGAAGATGTCAAGATTTGGAGTTGGCCAAGTAGGAATAAAACTGGCTAATATGTAAATAGGAAGGTGAAAGTTTGTGTTTGGAGGAGTCAGCTAGGAGATAGAAGGACAATACAAAATACTAAGAGTTTAGAATTGTCAAATTGAAGGGAATAAGATACCAGCCTGAGAGACTGGGAATAAAATGATCGGAGACCTAGGAGGGTTGAAAAATAAGAGGGGTCAGGTACTTAAGCTCATGACTATGCATAGTAGGATACTAGAATCTAAAACACAGAGTTGCAGATCATTATTATTAGTTGTAGTTATTCATAGTTTTTTTTATTAGTTTTTCACTAAAATTACTGTCAAAGGTTCTTACAGAGCTCTTACATAAGGTCAGAAGTTATTAAAATATTGGGATTGAATGAATGGGTATTAAGAGGCAGATGAGAACTGCATGAAGTAAAAGAATGGTGAGGAGGGATCCAGATAGTTTCCCTGTCTCCACAATTCTGAAAAGAAGTGCTTAGATTTGCATTCCAGATGCATCACATACTGCCTGGATGATTAAAATCATTTAATCATTCTCAGAATACTTACAGCATAGGCCCTCCATAATAATAAATGAAGTGTGTCTCATTCCATGGCAGATACAGAGTAGGCACTCAATACATATTAACTTTCACCATTCTTCATCAACCAGTTAAGCACACTATCCTTTTCAGTATTAAGTGTATTCTTATATATTTCACTGGAATCTCTACTCATTGATGATAGGAAAAGTGTGTTGGCTTTGTATCACTGCTGTCTTCCAGGTAAGTGATCCAAAATGTAATCTACAGACATGGTGTGTCTTGAAGGTATTCTCCTCTTCAAAAACACCAGGAAGATAAAACGGACAATACCTATAACTTAAGGGATTCACAAATTTACCAATGAGTTAAACACCACCACCTGTACCTCTTTTAAGTTTTCTAGGATAAATGCCAATGAAACGTATTAAAATAAGGCAGAACTCTGTAGTAGTAGTAATCACAAAGTTGATCAATTAAAATATTCTGAAGTGAGTCTGCTTCCCATTAAAGAAATTGGAAATACTTGCTTTCCTGTTCTCTTAGCTGCTAACATGTACTTCACTATAAAGATATACAGCCCCAACCACCAACCATGCTGAGAACGCCCTGAGAGGCATGAGAGATTTGAGGAAGCTAGCAGAGTGGGGACTATGGTGTGAGATGTGGTCCAACACCAGTGAAGGGTGTATTGTTTGTACAGTGGTGTCCTCCACAAACCTGTGTATAGCATGATTTTGGACACTCTCCATCAATCTTTTTTCAACAGTCTTCCCAGAAATTCTGTGAACAATCAATGCCCTTTAAAAATATCCAGCCATACTTATAATAGAACAGAAAGAATGGACTCCGAATCTGCTCTCACTCCTGGTGATATATATCTATATCTATATCTATATCTATATCTATATCTATATATAGTTGTTGTTGTTGTTGTTGTTAGGTGCCGTTGAGTCGGTATCCGACTCATAGCGACCCTCATAGGGTTTTCAATGGCTGACTGTTTCGGGATTGCCTTGGGAGTGGATTGCCAGGTCCTTCTCCCATTTTTGCGGTGCTGGGAATTGAACTCGGGACCTCAGAGACTGCAGAACAGCGCTCTACCCACTGAGCTAAATCCCAGCCCATATATATATATATATATATATATATATATATATATAGAAAAACTATATATTATATAGTATATATATTATATAATATATACTATATATTATATAGCATACATATACTATATATAGTATATATAATATATAGTATATAATATATATTATATATAATATACCATATATATTATGTAGCATATTTATAGTATATACATTATATATAGTATATATAGTATATGTAGTATATATGCTATATATAGTATATATATATAGTATATATGCATAGTATATACGTATAGTATATATATAATATATACATATATATGTGTGTATATATAGTATATACTATATATACATACTATATATAGTATACTATATATAGTATATTATATACACTATATATACTATATATACTATATTACATATAGTGCTATACAGCTGTAGCCCTGTGGCATCTGATCTCGTCAGATCTTGGAAGCTAAGCAGGGTCGGGCCTGTTTAGTACCTGGATGGGAGACTGCCTGGGAACACCGGAAGCTGTAGGCTTGGGAGAAGGACCTGGCAACCCCCTCCCAAAAATCAATCTGCCATTGAAAACCCTATGAACAGCAGAGAAGCACTGACAATAGTGCTTCCCCTGTTGTACAGGGGGTCGCTATGAGTCGGATACCGACTTGACGGCACCTAACAACAACAACAATGTAATAGTACTATATGTAATATAATACTATATGTAATATAGTATATATAGTATATATAGTGTATATATAATGTATATTATATATATAGTATATATATATAGTATTCCTGTTTTATCATGATAATAACATAGTGAAGTGCATCTTGCAGGGGGAAAGGAAGACTATGTTGATTATTAAAATGAGTTAAAACTTATTTCTAACAATGTTAACAGGACAACAAACAGCCACAGAAAAGAGAGAGTCAGTGTACATAACAGATTAAAAATTGAAGATGAAATACCAGTATGCTATCAGAAATTTGACCTTGATACTCCAGGAATACTAAAGTGCTGGTGGATTCAGAGCTGGAGAAGAGTTCAATATAAATGATGACATTAGCCCTGCACTACTCCTCAATAAGGTTGTTGGCTACTCCCAGAACATATTCATATCTGTTTGTTCTAGCAATGTTGTCCTACATTATCACATTTTCACTCTCCCCTGGATCATTAGGACCAGTGGACACATATTCTGTAATATTGTTTAATTAAAATTAAAATCTTGCCCTATTTTTACATCTTCTCCTGTTTGTCTTATTCTCCATTTTAAGAAAAACCCAAAGACACATATTCTATACTTACTTCCTTCCCTCTATTTCCACTCTCCCGGGTCCACTTCCCAATCTTCCTTCCCTATTCAGCCAAAATGACCCTTGTCAAGACCACTTCGTGTTCTCCTTGTTGTTCATTGCAAACAACAGTTTTTAAGCCTCGAATTGCTTGACCTGTGTTGTTGGAATTAAGTACAACTCATTAGTGTCTTTCATTTGAACCATTTCTATACTTGGACTTTAAGAAACCCCTTCTTATCTTACTCAGTATTTTTTCTCTTATCTCCTATAGGTTCTTCCTCATTTCTCAACCTCGAAGTTTTGGAATTTCCCAATTCTCATTCCTTGGAGCACCACTCTAACTACACTTACCCCCCACATAACATCAGTATAATTTTATCCTTTAAATGCTATAGATTCCAAAGTTCACAACTGCAGCCCACATTCTTCCTGAGCTTCAGTCTTTTGTGTCCTGTCATCTACCTGATGTCTCTGTTTGTACATCTAATAGACATCTCAGACTCTACATGTCTCAAAGGCTCCTGATTCTTTCATCCTAAACATATGAGTCAGCTCCTTCTGTAATTTTCTTTGTATATCATTATACAGTTAATCAAATCTCCATCTTCTTGGAAATTCAAAGCAAAGCTTCTAAGTTATCCTTGCTTCTTTTATCTCACATCCAATCCATCAGCAAATTTTGTCCATTATACCTTAATTTGCTAATGCCCAGTTGTTATTTCTCTGAATTGATATCAATTTATACCTGAGAAATGATAATCAGTGAATTCATTACTGTCCTATGAATAGGATGCTGGAAGTTAATGGGTTAAAATATATCCGAAATGTGACCATTTCTTAATGTGTTCATTGTTATCACGGTGGGTCAAGACCTCATCAATTCTTGACTATATTTCTTTTAGAGTCTTTAATTGGTCTACCTACATCTTCTGTACACTCCTGGAGTGTGCTTTCTATCTAGTAATCAATGTGAATTTTTAAAAATATGCCAGTTATGTCATTTCTTTCTGTGCCCAGTAAAATCAAGAGCCCATTCTCTGGCCCTGAAAGCCAGATCTGCCTCCTTCTATCTCCCTGAGCCCAACTACTCCCATTCTCCACTCTATTCATGGTGATCTAGCCTTATCAACTTCTTTACTATCTACTTCTCACCAAGCATGCACCTCATTTTGCACATGTCATTCCCTTTGTCCAGGACATTGGCAACTAAGGTATGATTTTCTTCCTCATTTCCTTTTTGTGTCTGTTTAAATGTTACATTACTGTGAAGCATTAATATCCTCCCTAGATCCTATGTGTCCATGATGCTCTATAGGGTCCTGGACCACAAGCATTTCTAGCTTATTGGTTTAGAGGCCAGACCTCAGAAGAGGATCTGGTGTCTGCCTTGACTCCAGTGTCTTTCCTGACCCCAGCTAGACTCCACAGCTATGTGCCAGTACTACCTTTGGTTCAGCTTGACTCAGATCACACTTAAAACCAGCTGCCCACGGGAGCAGTCCCTCAGATAGGCAGCTCAGTTCATGTTGCTATGGTTGTTTCTGTCCTTTTGAACTTTGATTATGAAAGAGGGAAGTCTGTAGAAGTTATAGGAAAGATGGAGGAATAGATGTCCTGGCTGACTAGGCTTTACTTCATAACAGGTCTTGGTCAGAGTCTAATATTTCCCGAGAATTTCTTTTGCAAATCAAGTGAATTATACTGTATCAAAGAAATAAATTATTTACTTTGGCAAAATTCAAATATATCTATATTTCTTATAAATGCAAAAGACAGTCTGTAGCCTCAGGTATTAGGTATAAGTTGTTAAGGTACTGTTGAGTCACGTCCAACTCACAGAGACCCTCATAAGGTTTTCAATGGCCAATTGTTTTGGGATTGCCTTGGGAGTGAATTGTCATGTCCTTTCCCCCCCTTTTTTTTTGTTTTTTTTTTGCTGTGCTGAGAATCAAACTTGGGACGTCAGAGACTGCAGAGTGGCACTCTACCAACTGAGCTAAATCCCAGCCCTTACTTAGGTATAAGTTGAAGATTATTATTCAGGAAGAAGACAGTTTAGTCAGTTTTCCTTTCCTTTCCTTTCCTTTCTTTTCCTTTCCTTCCTTCCCTTCCCTTTTCTTCTTTCCTTCCTTTTCCTTCCCCTTCCTTCCTTCCTTCCCTCTTTCCTTCCTTCCTTCCTCCCTCCCTCCCTTGTCCTTCCCTCCCTCTCTCCCTCCCATTTATTTATTTATTTATTTATTTATTTATTTATTTATTATCTATTTATTTTACCATACTTGGGGGCTGAATTCCAAGGCCTTGAACATGCTTTGCAACTGCTCTAGGACTTGGCTGTCCTCCCAGCCATTTTTTGTTTTGAGTCAAGATCTAACTAAGTTACATAGGCTGCCTTTCACCTTGAAATCAGGCTCGTCCTGCCTTGGCATCCTGAGTTCCTGGGATTACAGGCCTTTGCTATGGTGTCTGACTCTCACGTGGAAATTTAATTTCCATTGTAAAATTATTAAGAAGCTAGACCTTTGAGAAATGATTAGGCTATGAGGACTCCGCCCTGGGATTACTGCTGATATAAAGGGTAAATTCAACCCACTCTACATCTCTCTGCTCTTTTGCCCTCCACCCTGTGATCACTTAGTAAGAAGGTTGTTCTTAGATACAAGTACCTTGATATTGGGCTGGGATTTAGCTCAGTTGGTAGAGCACTGCTCTGTGATCTCTGAGGTCCCGAGTTTGATTCCTAGCACCGCAAAAATGGGAGAAGGATGTGGTAACCCACTCCCAAGGCAATCCGGAAACAATCTGCTATTGAAAACCCTATGAGGGTTGCTATGAGTCAGACATGACTCGATGGCACCTAACAACAACAACCACCTTGATATTGGACTTCCCAAACTTCAGAACTGTGAACCAGTGTATTTCTGCTCGAAATGAATTGCTGAGTCTGTAGTATCATAGCAACACAAAATGAACTAAGATAGTGGAAAAACAAAATGGAATTAAGTGTGACGATATGATAAAAAATATTCACTTAAATTCCACTGGGTGTTTAACATCCCAATAATCCCTAGGAATACATTATGCTTAGCCAGATGTTTGCAAAGACCAGAAATGAACTAAGGGCATTGAAGCTATAACTTCCTTTTGGATATATTTACAAGCATTTGAAAGATGATTTTTCAAGTGATCTCAGACACAGTTAAAGTTTTCTGGAAATGTTATATAGTTAAAAGATTCATTGGTAGAACTGGAAAGTCATGTTTCATTCTGCTTTTAGACCTGGCTATTAATGTGAAATGATAGTCCTTACTAGCTTGGTCAAAGATGATGAATCCAGACAATTTCTTGAGCAGTTAGATAGCAAACCTAGCAATCAGTAAAAGTTTTGCTTTGTCTTCATAAGTTTCCTATTTATACTCAGAGTAATGTCAGACCAAACATTCAAATAATATGCCTGTTTCCCGAATGCAGTGGCAGATGGGCTTTTTGGTAAAACCCAACCCTCTCGTGTTCTAGGAAAGGAAAATGTTGTTGATGGCTGGCCCATATGTTCTGATTCAAAAAGAATAAGAGTCATGGTGGATATATGTTTAAAGTTTCTGCCAGCATTGGACCTATCCAATTCAAAACTGAAAAAAAAGGTACAAAAGTAAAATATACATTTTGTAATATTTGTTACCTTGGACATAACTTTCCTTGTTCTCAGGAAAAGGCCACTAGCCAAAATCATGACAAAAAACAAAAACAAAAACAAAAACAAAACCTTATGTGAATTTATGAACCTTTTGGTAGCTTTTATTTCAGGTGATATTTTTTCCAATAGTTATGAAAAAGGTAAGCAAATATACAGAGCTTTGTTTTTGTTGTTGTTGTTAGATGTCGTCGAGTCGGTATCCGACTCATAGCGACCCTCTGTACAACAGGAAACACTATTGTCAGTGCTTCTCTGCTGTTCATAGGGTTTTCAATGGCAGAATGATTTTTTGGAGGGGGTTGCCAGGTCCTTCTCCCCAGCCTACAGCTTCTGGTGTTCCCAGGCAGTCTCCCATCCAGGTACTAACCAGGCCTGACCCTGCTTAGCTTCCAAGATCTGACGGGATTGGATGCCACAGGGTTACAGCTGCAGGCAATACAGAGCTTTAGGTAAGAGTATTTCCATTAGGTTTAATGGCTATGTTTTATGATTAGGAATATAAGTATCTTAATCACTGCAATAAATATTTGTAATAATGCATAGTTTAATTTATTTTCTTATTTACTTCCCCTTGTAGTTTCATGTATCATCCTTATTTCATATTCTTAGGACTTTATGCCCATTAATATTCAAAGGAATGTTATGTGTTTTGCATATTTTAATACTATAATTTATCAATGCTATTCTAGAAATTTAATTAAAATTATAAATATCTTTAAGCAGTCTAGAAAAGTGGGTATTTATAACAATAATGATAATTTTAAAAAATCCCTATTCTATCTTAGAAATATTGCTTAGGGAAGAAAAAAAAGGTATATAAACATGTGATAAGACCAAAGTGATTTGGGGAAAAATATAATGGAAAGAAGCCCTAATTTGTATGTCATAAATGAGATCTAGTTAATGGTTTGATGGAAAAATAACTATGGCATTGTTGTTGCTAGGTGCCATCAAATTGATTCCAACTCATAGTGACCCTGTGTATGACAGAACAAAATACTACCTGACACTGTATCATCTTTTTTTTTAATCTTTTTTTTAATATTTTTTTAAATTTTTTTTTTAATATTTGAGCCCATTGTTGCAGCTACTGTATTTCTTCTCATTTTAAGTCATGCTACATCAGTAAACGGAGGTCCCAAAGGCACTATGGCATTCCCATTATTAAGCTCCACTTACCCAGTCATCTTCCAACCCAGGGAGGGGGGTGCTCATTTTCTGGCATTATATTTGACAGTTCTTCTCTGCTATTTATAGGGTTTTCAATGGGTAATTATTTTGGGAGCAGGCTGCCAGGTACTTCTCCCTAGTCTACCTCAGTCTGGAAGCTCCAGTGAAACCTGTCCCCCATGGGTGGCACTGCTGGTATCTGAGATACTGATAGCAACTTTCAGCATCACAGAAACACCCAAGTCCTCACAGCATGACAAGCTGACAGACATGGGGGATTTATGGCATTAGGATTTATGGCATTAGGATGGCACCTAACAACAAAACAACAACAATATTGGAGTCATCATAGATTTGTGATATGCTTAGGAGAATTGGCCATCATCTTCAAGATTAATCCACTTACAACTTAGTCTTGGGAGGAATTATTCTTGTGTTAAATACCACAAACAAATGGATTCAGTGATGAGATTCATAGCTATACCTAAAGCCACCCATAATTGATATAATAGCTCAATCCTTCAAAATTAATAAAATCCTTTCTATCTCAGGCATTTCTATTTCCTCTAGTCTTTAAAAGTATACATGTTAGGAAAATCATTCCAACATTTCTGGAGTTCAGAGATATTACTTGCTCAATTACAAGAAACATTTTAATTAAATTCCTTGTGCTATGTAAGATCAACAAAAGTTGTTAGTTGATCATTAACTAGAAGTAGTGAATGCTTGTGCCTGTAGCTCTACCACTATGGCATCCAATCCCATCAGATCTCAGAAGCTAAGCAGGGTCAGACCTGGTTAGTATTTGGATGGGAGACTGCTTGAGAATACCAAGTGCTTTTTAGGTTTGGGAGAAGGACCTGGAAGCCCACTTACAATAAATAATCAACCACTGAAAACCCTGTGAACACCAGAGAAGCACTGACAATAGTGCTGGACACGGCATAGGGTTGAGTAGGGTTTTGTCTGTTGTACATAGGGTCGCTATGAGTCGGCTCTGACTCAACAGTACCTAACAACAACAACAACATTTGAACGCCTATATAAGCTAATAAATTCTTTGATGGATATATACTGTATTTGTTATTCATGGCTGCATGTTGTTGTTGTTAGGTGCTGTTGAGTTGTGTCTGACTCATAGCAATCCTCATAAGGTTTTCAATGGCTGTTTTGGGATTGCCTAGCAAGTGGATTGCCATGTCCTTCTCCCATTTTTGCAGGGCTGGGAATCAAACTGGGAACCTCAGAGACTACAGAGTGGCGGTCTACCAACTGAGCTAAATCCCATCCCCATGGTTGCATAGCAATCATAAAATTTAGTGGCTTAAAACAGCAAAGATTATTTATGTCATAATTTCTGTTGGTAAGGCATCAGATGAATGGCTTAGCTGTGTACATTTGCCACTAAGACTTAATCATTCAGGTCGGTGATCTCATCTGAAAGCTTTACTGGAGAAGGACCCAATTTTGAATTTACTTGTATGGTTATTGGCAGCAATCAGTCCTTCATAGTCTTTTCAGCTGAGGTCCCAATTCCTCACTGTCTTTGGCTTCCTTCAGTTCTTTGCCACATGCCCATCTCCTTAGGGTAGTTCCCAAAACAGAGGCTGCTTCCATCACAACAAGTGAATGGGAGAGTAAAAGAGGACATCAAGATAGAAACTACAGTCTCTTTGTAACATAACCTACAAAGTAGACACCATCATTTTTTCATATTCTATTAGTTAGCAGTGAGTCACTAAATCCAGCCTACACAAGGGCATGAATACCAGAAGGAGTGGATCATGGGGATAATCTTAGAGGATACTTACCACATGCCCATTTATAGATGAAGAAATACTCAGAGAGTTGTAGTAATAACATTTTTAAAGCAAAATAGATAGTACATTTAGAAGCTATGATCAAAATTGAGGTCTAATTGACTTTAAAGCCAAGGTGTTTACATTATAAAATATTGCACACCTGTGGTACTGAAAGGACAAATACAAATAACCTGGGAAAGCACTCGGGCAAGTCAAAGCATCAGTATTAATAAGAATTTCTTTTTTGAAGGAGATGGGTTGTAACTCAAGAGATCTTCCCGAGGAAGAATGTATTCCTAGTATTTGTAGAAGATAAAGAAGTGCAGTAAAAGGAAGGCAGGATTTTTGTATATAAATATTTCAAATAAGTATTGTAAATAAATATTAGTACATAATAAGTAAATTTTGCAAGCCTATTCAAAAGTTAAAAAAATTGAATTCTAATTCTCAGCACTAAATGTTTAGAAAATAAGAGTATAACACTTTTTAGAGAGGCAGAGGAAGTCAAACATCTAGGAATAAACATAATAAAATATGGAAGAACTATACTGAGGAAGCTACCAAACCATTATTGAGAGAAATTCCAGAGCAACAAAATAAATGGATTGATATGCTATGCTCATATCCATATTGTAAAGATTCCATATTGTAAAGAAACTAATTATTCCCAAATTGTTTTATAGGTTTACTTTCAAAATAGCAAGTCCACTGCTTTATGATTGTATGTGTCTGTGTAAATTGATGAACTATAATAAAATTTATATGGAAATAAAGATCCCAGGATGGTCAAGATTACTTAAAAAGAGAAAAAGTTGGAGCATTTACTTAGAAAGAAAAAAAGTTGGAGCATTAAAAAATTATAAAATTATGATGTGGCATTGCTGTAAGGTTAGCTAAGAAAGCCAGAGGTACAAGTTCAAAAAAACAGACCAATACATATATAGTCAGTTGATTTTTAATAATGGTGATACTTCAGAGCAATAGAGAAAAGCACTTTTTTCAGAAAATAGTACTGGGTTAATTGGAAGTCCATATGAAATAAAGTGATTCACACTGTATACAAATATCAATTTATACATTTAAATGTGAATAGTGAAGCAATAATTTGTTAAAATATAGAAAAATATCTTCATGTATTTGGGTTAGCCAATGATTTATTTAGAGGGAGACCAAAAATGCTAAACATAAAGGACAGATTGTTAAAGTAGAACACAATAAAATGTAAAACTTATTTTAATTAAAAGATACCATTGGGAAATGAAAAGCACAGAAGATATTTACAGCATTTTCTGCTGACAAAAGACTTGTAGCCAGAACCTGTAATGAGCTCCTTATAAATATATGTAAGAGCAAAAAGTTCTAATTAAAAAAATAGGAGAATTAAACAGCATTTCAGAAGACAATACCCTCCTCACGGGCAATAAATATACAAAAAAGATATTAACCTCATTGGAAATCAGAAAAGGCAAATTAGAACTACAATAACACAGAACCATACACCTATAGAATATTTAATATTAAAGAAAAGGAAAGTGATAATCTGAAGCATCCACAAGGATATGAGCTGATAAGTTCATACTTTAACCACTTTTAAAAACTGTTAGGCATTGAGCCGGGTGCAGTGGCGTACACTTGTAATCCCAGCAGCTCGGGAGGCGGAGGCAGGAGGATTGCAAATTCGAGACCAGAGGCTGTCTGCGTAACTTAGCGAGAACCTGTCTTAAAAAGTAAAAAAATGGGCTGAGGGAGCCACTCAGTGGTCCAGCACTTGCAGAGCATGCAGGCACGAGGCCCTGGGTTCAACTCCCAGTACCACACACACACAAAAACAACCCCCCCAAAAAAACCCCCAAAATTGATAGGCATTATGTACTAACCAGGAACACACGTTACTCAGTGAACCAGAAATGCTATGTGTAAACCAGGCAGATATCTTACATATGTTGTTGTTAGGTGCCTGTTGAGGACCAAAATAAATACTCAAGAATATCCATATTAATATAATTTTAGTAGCCCAAACTGGAAACAATCCAAATGTTCATCAATAGTAGAATGGGCAAATAAATATGATACAACAATGAGAAAAAGACTAAACAAAAATAATGCTACTAGCAACAACATAAATGATTCTAAAAACATAATATTGAGTGGCAGAAACCAGACAAAATATTATATTCTGTATGATTCCATAGATATAAAGTTGAAAATGAGGTAAAAACAAACCTCTTGTTTTAGAAGTCAGGATAGTGATAAACTGTGGAAGAAGAGAGTAGAAGGAGGCACAAAGGAGCTTCTAGGGTTTTGTTGTGGTTGTTGTTTTTGTTGTTAGGTGCCGTCAAGTTGGTGTCCAACTCATAGCGATCCTACAGGTACAACAGGGAAACACTATTGTCAGTGCTTCTCTGCTATTCATAGGTTTTCCATGGTGGATTGATTTTTGGGAGTGGGTTTCCAGGTCCTTTTCCCAAGCCTACAGTATTTGGTGTTCCCAGGCGTTCTCCCATCCAAGAACTAACCAGGCCCCATACTGGTTAGCTTCGGAGATCTGATGGGATTGGAGGCCACAGTGTTACAGCTGCAGGCCATAGGGTTTTAGAGACACTCTATTTCTTGTTCTTGATGGTGGTTAATAGCTATGTACTCTTTGTGATAATTTGTTGAGCTGGATATTTATGATGTACTGCAAGTGTGCTGGAACCCAGGATTGCAGCAAGGGAGTTGTTGGAATTATTCCTTGGGTTTAGGATATTGGCTATTCTGCAGACAAACCACAGTCTCTGTCTCTCATTTAAATTCTTTTGAGGTTATCTGGTTGGTGTCACTCAGCCAATAGATTGGATGCCTTCCAGTAGAATCCACACAGGAAAAAAAAAAAAAAACCCTATGATCTGGGTAGTGGAGTTAAAGGACAGATATACAGCCACATGAGATGCACAGAAAGAATAGATGGTATTGTACCCAGAAAAGTGGGCCATGAAGGGGAGTATAGTTTCTGAGGAAGGGGTTCAGCAAGGGTGGAATGTCTTAATGTGTCTACTGTCACAAAATGGAGCACAAAGATGAAAAGTGTTTATGGTTTATTCAAACCTAAAAAAACAAAGACACTAAAAATTGATGATTGTAGAATATCTGTGATATCTAGGTTGCAAATTTCAACTTTTAAGACTGCATATGTTTTGGAATTTAGATATTATTATTATTATTGTTTTGTGGTAGTTTGGGGCTAGAACCCAGGGCCTTGCATATGCTTTGCAAGTGCTTTACCATTAGACTGTACCCCCAACCTATTATTTTTATTTTTTATTTTGAGTCAGATTCTTACTAAGTTATGCAGGCTGCCTGCCTCTGGCCTCAAACTCACCATCCTCCTGCCTCCAACTCCTGAGTCTCTGGGATATAAGTATGAGCTACTGCACCCTGCCCAAATTACTTCTTATTGTAATCATTTTATGCTATGCCATCGATGTGCCATCACTGGTCACATTATTTACATTTATTTAGTTCATCATTAAGAAATTGGACATGTATGCACATGCTTCTAAGTTTAAAAAATCTGCCTTCAAAAGAGTATGTCTTTTTCAATGATTTATTAATTTTGAAGAAATATAAAGTAACTAGAATTTAAAGGGCACAGCAAAAAAAAAAAAAACAAAAAACAAAAAAAACAAATGAATTGCATGTATCTTAATCATTTCTTAAACTGAAGGGCGACTTGAAGTAATGGTCTAAGTGGAAAATATTTATTTTTATAATTTTATCACCTATCATATTTGTGTGCTTCTAGCATCTGTTTGATTTTGAAATTTAGGGAAATAAAATGAAGGAGATTGTTTAAGCGTGGCTGAAATTGTCACTGCAAAATATGCCACTTTGGCATAAGGATTATTCTGGGCTAATGACATCGAGAGAAAGCAGCAGGGGCAACAAGAGCCCACAAGTAAAATTCCGAAGATGCTCTTTCTATTCCCGGAGGAAAGTAACATTGTTATCACCAGGTGATCCAAGTTGAGGCTCAGAAAAACCAGTACAAACAAATGTCATTAAACTAACCTACCCTTCCTTTCTATGTACTTTTGTGAGTGTGCGCCCGCGCGCACGTTTGTGTGTGTGTGTTATTCTGAATTGAACCCAGGGCCTTGTGCATACATTGCAAGTGCTCTACCTTTGGGCTGCATTCACAGCCCATTATTTATTTTTTATTTTAAGTCAGGGTCTGGCTATGTTACCCAGGCTGCCTCTGGCCTCTAACTTCCTATCCTCCTGCCTCCACTTCCTGAGTAGCTGGGAGTATAGGCTTGCCCCACTGTGCCAGGCTCCTTGTTACTTTTCTACCATTAACTGCCCTAGCACAAGCCCCTTTGTTCACCCAAATTCACGCAAACCCAAGGGGCCCAGCCCCAGGAGCTATATTTTCAATCATAACATTCCTATTCCCTGAATTCTTAGCCAATATATTCTACAATACTTCATCTAATCCTCAGGAGAAGCTTTTGAGGTATTTTTAGTTGCTCAATTCACTAGTGATAAAACTGAGGTTTAAAGAAGTTAAACATAAAGAAGTCACAGAATGTGACAATTATAGAGTACATTCCTAATAAAAATAGCTCAGTGTGATGCTATTTATTAGTACTTTTATCTGCAGTTATACGTAAGTATATATACGTTGTTGTTGCTGTTAGGTGCTGTCGAGTAGGTATCCGACTCATAGTGACCCTACGTACAACAGGAGAAACACTATTGTCAGTAGTTCTCTGCTGTTCATAGAGTTTTCAACGGCAGATTGATTTTTGGGAGTGGGTTGCTGGGTGCATCTCCCAAGCCTACAGCACCTGGTGTTCCCAAGCGGTCTTCCACCCAAGTACTAACCAGGCCGGACCCTGGATAGCTTCTGAGATCTGACGGGATTGGATGCCACAGGGCTATGGCTGCAGGCATATATACATTAAGGTATGTGAATTACATTTTATTTATGTATTTTAATAAAGAAATACTTTTTTAAAAAACCTCAATCAAAAAGTGATATAAACATATCTGCAATATATTAAGCTTTAAAAACTGTTAAACTTCATCATAGTGTCTTAATGCTTTTTTATATATATTACATATATATTGTATATACATATTTGATCATGTTAAATTTTACTATTCCTAAGGCCAATGTATGCCTGATGACATCGCTTAACATAGTGGAATGTTTTGTCCTTAAGTCATTAAATCGTATCTTGAGTTACCTACATGAAACTCAGCAAGATAATCCAATCATGTCCAGTTTGCATGGACTGACTTATTAATGCTTTGAATTAGCCATATCAGCGCCTTTTTTAATGATCCAATTGCCTTTGAACATAGCCATACCTCTTTGTTATTATTGGGAATATTAAGAACAAACAAGCATTAATTTGACCCAAGAGATAGAAAGTTCCTTTAAAACTACTTAGCCACCATGATAATTATTGTGAGTGATGCCTTACACTGTGAAGGCTCAAAGGTAAGGCACAAGGTACTTAACACATTATTTTCATGAACATTTGTGGAAAAGAATGAGTAGGTGACATACTATTAAAGACACCTGCATAAAACTAGATGGTGCTAAGAGTAAAAGAGAAAGGCTATAGATGATAAGGTGATTTATTTTTGTACATTGCAGTTTAGTCTATATCATATCCTGAATGCAAGATTTTGCTAAAGAAAAAGTCATGGCTTTGAGCTCTTGCATGATCAGATTAAACAAATTGAAGCTAATGCTAATTCTAAAAATGTTAACTGTTGAAAATATCTTTCCAACTAGACATCATTAAGGTCTGCAGTTCTTCTCTTAGGTCCTGACAGTCCCTGAAAGTTATGCATTTTGCCAGTCATAACTGTTAAAACGGAGCAATAGTTTCAGATTCATTCTTGCAGATATACTTTTGCATAAGTATACAATCATAGGACACGATTTCTCTTCTGAGCCAAAATGACCTTTCAAGGGTAGACTGCACTGTCTAATATTTATCACCTTCTTCAGTACTCTCACTGAAGCAAAAGACTTTAAACTTAGCTAGACAGGGAAGTTCTATGAACATCAATAGATACCAATTACATAATTTTCCAGAGATATTAAAGGGAAGAACTGTTATTTTCAGCAACATCATTTATAAGCTCTTGTGGCTCTCACTATTAAGTATATAAATAAGGAAAAAAAATAGAGTGGGACTTACATTACAACAAACTATTACAGAGTTTCTATGTCTAGATCAAAAATAATCAGTAAATACAAGAATTGTGCATCTACCCAGCACGATAATTATTGTGAGTGATGCCTTTCACTGTGAACAGGCTCAAAGGTAAGGCATAAGGTCTTTCCTAAGTTTGAGTTGTGAATAATGGAAACAGCCTGAGCTTTGGAGACACACAATCCTTTACCTGGATACTAGTTTTTCTTATTCTTACCACCTGTGTGAATATCATTGGTCAAGTTACTTGTGTTCCCTATGTCTCAACTTATTCAATTTAACAGCAGTACATATGAAATATGCAGGATATTTTGTAAAAATCTAATTCTGTTAGTACCTCTCCCCTGGTTTTGATCAATCAAAGCACCAGGATACTAACTGTAAACTATGAGTCATCCCATAAAGGAATCTATATTTAACAATGTCAGTAAGACTTACTTCACTGGGAACATCATGAAAATGGCAAAGATGCTTATTTAATTAAATAAAATGCACCAAATTGACTATGCAACCTTATAAATACTATCCATATAGGATGTTTTAGTCCATCCTCCTGAAGTACTTGATGATATTTTTAACTCTTACAGGTAGGATGAATGTATATGTTCTATTGCTATATGGTTCTATTTCTATATGCTTAGTTAATTCACTGCCCAAATAACTTGGATGGGATGTATCTGTTACCTTCTTCGGGGTCTCTCCTTAATAGGTTTTAGTTATGCTTTACTTCTTGGTAAAAATATAGCATTCAATATTGGTCTTAAACTTAGCAGATATTTATTTGATTCCTTATGTTTCAGATATCTTTTAAGCTTTTTATTAGTATTTTTAATGTATAACTTAATGGGTCTCATTATGACATTTCCATACAGGCATTTCCTTTTCCATTGCTCACACTCACTTTCCCCTTACCTTCTCCTTATGTTTCAGATATTTTATCTGTGGGTTTCCTCAGACTCAATCGAGTTCAGCAGAAGGTTTCCTCTCACATGTTAAGCCCTTACTTTGCTGCCAATTACAGTGTGATGCCTTGTTGTTTGGACCAAGACCTATGTCTTTGGCTTTAACTATTGCTTTCTATCTGCAGGACCAATATTCTTCCTCATGCTGTGGGAACTTTCCCTTAGGAAAAACAATGATTTCCTCTTCAGAGCATAAAATGAAATCAGATCCATATGCTCAATGCCATCATCCTTTCAATGTACTACATTAAACAGTCCTAGCAACAGTATTCAAAGTCATTTCTATTTAATAATTTCATGTTCACTCTCTTCTGGTAGCCAGAAAGAGGTCCTAGCATAATCTTGGTCACATAATATTTTACTGTAGGTGCAAAGGTTTTAATCCTTGTTGCTGTGACGAGAGGACAGAAAACAAATAAGTCATGGATCTTGAGGACTTCAAGGGAGAAGAGAAAGGCAGAAATAGGGGCATGAGAGATAAAGGAGATTATTTTAGAGAAGAGTTTTAAAAATTGAATTGAATCCTTCTGAAAAGGGATTTTCTTCCTTGTTTAGATTTGTTGTAGGCTTAGATCATCATGAGAGTTATTCTATAAAATTAGTTAACTATTCTACACTTGTTTCTTTAATAATTCTCTCTTCCTTCAAGACACTTCTTTTGATATTTCAAGACCAATATATTGTTTGTTAAGGTACAGAACTAATAAAGATTCTTCCCAGAAAGACAATTTGTAACCAAAGAGATTAGTATTCAGTGAGAGTGAAGCCATTATCCAAGAGATGGCTTTGAAGAAACTTAGGAGATCATGGGGAGGTTGATTATGATGGGTAGGCTTGAAGGAAGGAAAATTAATTGCACATGAAAATGTTTCATGTGGTCTCTTGTGTATCTCTCAAAGACATCAAAGGTAGATTTGAGATAATTTGAAGTGAATTGACTAAGGCTTCAACCCTCTCTCTCTCTCTCTCTCTCTCTCTCTCTCTCTCTGCCTCTCCCTCTCTCCCTCTCCCTCTCAAAACCTTATACTCCAGACATTATTTCTGTTTCTGGAATAAATTCTGAATATCTATGTTCACATTTTGTACCTTCTCCAGCTCATGCTGGAGTGGTTTGCTCCCCCTTTTCCATTAATCTAAATGTTTCTCCTCCCTTAAAGTTCAGCTTAAATCCTATTTCCTCAATAGTTAATTTAAGTGTCCTTCCTCTACCCATCCTTGTCATTGGGCTCTTGTGCTTTTCTGCCTTCTGTTTTGTTTTCTTCTTACAAATTTACCTTCCTCAATACCTACAAAGATAGTTAACTCACTTTTGTGTATTCATGGCATCTTTGAGAGTGCCTTCTATCTAGTAAGCATTTAATAGTATTTGTTCAATCCAGTCTAGAGTATAGAATGTCATTTGAAATACTAAAAAGATAAATTTAAGGTCTATGTCTCCATTAAGTGGTACAGTGTTTAGTTCAAGCTCCTCTCAGAATTTCTCTTCCTCATTTGTATTCTAGGGATAAAAATAACTGTTCTGCATTACATCTTGGTGTTGTTGGGAGAATTACATAAAGTAATGGATGTGAAGGTGAATTATAAACTGCAGAAAACATGATAGAGAATGCCTGTCAATTTTACCTTTACCATTTATGAGCTGTATTACTTAGAACAAACTAGGTAACACTACGGTAAAAACAACACAATAATCTTAGTGTTTTTAAATAACAAAGCTATTCCTTTGTTCACACTGTGTATCCATCCTGGGTCAACAGGAAAGATTGCCTCATCATAATTACTCAGGGAACCAGACTAATGAACATTGCTAATCACTGGGATAGCAAGCAAATAGAGTTCTGGAGGGTTTTGCACCAGCATTTAAATGCTGAGACTGGAAATGGCACATGTCCTTTCTGCTCATAGTTCATTGACCAGAACTAGGCATGTGGCTTCTCTGACCCAAGAACAGTACCAGAAGTATTAGTTCTATAAGGTACTCAGAAGGAAGAGAGCCAGAAATGTTCGGTAAGTAGTACTGATGACTATCATGCAAAGACATTGTAAGCCTAGACTTCCCAGCCCAAACTCTCACATCAGTCTCTAGCTCCAACTTTCTTCCCATGTCTCCTGTATTAGCTGCCGTTCCCTTTTAAGGCCAGGGGGTTTTTCTAATTGCTATCATCTTACCATCCCTGAACTACATCCATATCTAATCTTCCTAGCTACCCCTCCTCCACATTATCTGCATGTAAAGCAGTGGCTGTGGTAGTCTCCATGACAACTAAAACTATCTGGTGTTTTTGCTAAACCCCTAATCACAGGGGTATTTTTTTCCCCTCTTTTGTTCCCTTTCTGTCCTTTCTTTATCTAGAGATCAAATCACTCTTATATAGTGAGTTCAAAATTTTTCTTTCACTTCAAATAAAAAATATAGTGTGGACTCACATCTCTAGCTTAAAATGATTACAAATATGAGGTATCATTTTAAAGATGTTTATAAAGAATAAAAGGAGGGAGGAATGTGAGGAATGGAAATTTTAAAAACTGCAAGAAGAAAGTGTATTTTAAATGAGAAGACAAAGTTCGAAAAAGGAAAGGCTGTAAATGAAAGAAGGGAATAAACTGGTGTATGTTTGATTTTTGTTTGTTTGTTTGTCTGTTTTTTGGTTTGTTTGTTTTTGAGACAGAATCTTCTGAAGTTGCCCAGGCTGACTTTGAACTGAAGAACTTCCTACCACTGCCTCCAGAGAGATGGGATTACAGGTATGGGCCAGCACACCCACTTGATGCAAATTCTTGATGAAGCGTTAAATTAAAACTCCCCAAATTTGCTCTCATTCACTTTTTAATATTTTGAAAGTTTAGACTACTTTCATATAAAAAGGAGGATTATAACACTTCTATGTAATAAGGTACTTTATAAGGATAAAATTAACTAGCCCTGATTAATTGTTGTTGTTGTTGTTAGGTGCTGTCGAGTCTGGTCCTACTCACAGCGACCTTATGTACAGCAGATGAAGCATTACCGGGCACTGTGCCAGCACTATTGTCAGTGCTTCTCTGCTATTCACGGGGTTTTCGATAGCTGATTGTTTTTTGAGAATGGGCTGCCAGGTCCTTCTCCCAAGCCTACAGCACCAGGTGTTCCCAGGTGGTCTCCCATCCAAGTAGTAAGGAGGTCTGACCCTGCTTAACTTCCAAGAGCTGACCAGGTCTGTCACCACAATGGTACAGTAACTGCAGGCAAGCCTAATTAATTACCTAAGTAAAAATGCATTAAAATCAAAAGTGTCATTGTATTTCAAAGCCTTAGAATTACATTCGTTTTAAGTAAATGTAAGAATGATGGCTGCTAAGAGTCTCTAAGGGCTGGGATTTAGCTCAGTTGGTGGAGCACTGCGCTGCAGTCTCTTAGGTCCTGAGTTTGATTCCCAGCGCTGCAAAAATGGGAGAAGGGCCTGGCAATCCACTCCCAAGGCAATCCCGAAAAAACAGTCAGCCATTGAAAACCCTATGAGGGTCGCTATGAGTTGGATACCGACTCGACGGCACCTAACAACAACAACAACAACAACAACAAGAGTCTCTAATGGTTCTTAAAGCTTTGTAGAAGGTTTTAGAAATTCCCATCTATAATATGCTTAAACTCAAATGTTTGAGACTTTAGTTACAAGATGGCAAAAGACAAGCATAATTTGTACTATGGAATGTGATACTATCAGGTAACTATTTGGGAAACTCCTGCCAAAGGTCAATATCCAGAAACATACTCCGCTGGTAAATGTACCAGTGACCTAAATACCATCTGATCCTTTTCTATCCTTCTTGATAGATTTTATTCTTCTTGGGATTTTAGCAAAATTTGACCAACCCTGTTTATAGTTCTTTTTGAAATGTACCTGCTTAACATTCAGTGATTTTATTTTTTACCTAAAAACCTTCTAATGACATACAGTAAAAAATTAACAAATTTGCTAGATAATTAAATAACTTCTACTATATAAGCTATTGTTTATTTGCTTTTATTTTATTTTATTTTGTAATGGTATACAAAGTGGTGTTGTGATTTTAGAACACAATATGTAATGAATAGATCTAAGTAAGCAACATATCCTTCACCTCAAAATATTTAACATTTTTTATTGAGGAAAAGATTTGAAAGTTATGCTCTTAGCAATAATGAAATGTACAGTGCTCAATCATTAGCTATAATATTTTTTCTTCTGGTATCACTTCTACTCTTTCTCTGGTACTTTTAATGAATTTTCTTTCCCATATCCTAAAAGTGGATTCTTTCCTGAGGTCTGATAATCTATTTCATCCATTAAAATGATATCAACCAGCCATGTTTCAAGGATGCCATGCAAAACTATAAGTCTTGGCTTATTTCTCAAGTTATAAATTCATTTCTCTTTGTCTATTACCAATAATGCCTACAGTTGTGCCACCCTGGCATCCAATCCTGTCAGATCTCAGAAGCTAAGCAGGGTCGGGGTTTGTAAGTACTTGGATGGGAGAACGCCTGGGAATACCAAGTGCTATAAGCTTGGGAGAAGGACCTGGCAACCCACTCCCCAAACAACCAGCCATTGAAAACCCTATGAGTAGCCAAGAAGCACTGATATAGTGCCAGGCATGGCACAGTGTTGGGGAAAGTTGTTCTATTGTACGTAGGGTCACAATGAGTCAGACTCGACTTGATGGCACCTAACAACAACATTACCAATTATATTTTGAACAAAAATAGCTGTTTTTAAGCCACCTCATATCACACCTTGTGAGAAGAATTTAACATAAATTATTTCATTTAATCCCCATATAAACTTATATTTAGATACCAAATTTATCAGTCTTTTACGGATGAAGGAGCTGAGGCTTAGGAAGATTAAGTAATTTATGCAAATATATGACAGGGAAGCATTCAAGCCCAGGTGTGCCTTACTTCAGGGCCTTATCTCTTTATGCCTAGGATTTAATTTTTTCTCACAATTTTTCTGATATACTATCAGCACCTAAAAATCAACCAATGTAAACTCAAAAATCTAAAACCAAAATTGTGTTCTCATTTCGCTATATCTGTTAATAATTTTTTTTAGTCACTCAAACTTTAAACCTTGGAATTAATGTGAATTTCTCCACTTCCTTTCACTTCTTCTTCACCTTTTTCCCAATATGCTGAATTCTATAGATTAATTCTTCCCAGCATCCTTCATGTCTTTCTGTTCCTGGAATGCTTATGCACATACTCACATTCCAAGAGTGACCTCCCAACAGTTCAGTTTGCTTCTCACCTCTCCCCCTGAACACTGTTCTCAGGCTGATTCCTGTAAAGCACTGTTTCTATCATCCTATTCTATATACTCAAGTTCAGGCCCCCTAGACTAATGCCATAAGTGTATGTTCGCAGAATTAGTTTACATGACCACTTTGTAAGAAGTCCTACTGAACACGTCTAATCACAATTGCTGGGATATTTCTTTCTTTCTTTGCCTTTTTTCACATCACTCCATAAAAATCTGACAATCCTCCATCTTTACTTATCAGTTAAGATCCTACTTATCAGTTAAAGCTCTAGTCCAATGCTACTTCCTCCATGAAGCCCTCCTTAGTCTTTCCAGTAAGAAAATGCTTGCCTCTACTCTGATATCTTCACTAGTTTTTTATACTACTGTTTATTTGCCTTTCTGGCACTATCTTAAATTTTGGTTCTGTGTCATTGTCATATTTTCTACTCCAGTACTATAATCACCAAGCAAGAAAACAACTTATTTTCTATATCTTTGCATTTTGTAGGATATCTAACAGTGCTTTATACACATAATAAGACATCAACAAATATTGCCTGTGTGGATGAGAAAGAGGAACTCAAACATGAAACAAATTTATCTTCAGAAAGATACCATATAAATCATAGAAATAAACAGTTTATGAACCTGACATTTTCATATGCCTGGTATTTGCTCTGCCATATATCGCATTATATATTAGTCATTGGTGACTATATCCAATTATTTACCTTTGAGAAGCTATAATTCAGGCAGAAAAGGACTTTGTTTTAGAGAATCTGTCTTAATTAAAGAGTATTTGCTGGCTCTCTAATAGTCAACATTGGAGAGAAAGACCAGCAATCATTTCCAAAGTTTTCTACATTACCTAATATAACTGTGCTTCATGCCAAAAAATTAGTTAATGTAAAAAAAAATGATATCTATTTTGCATGAAATGGTAACTTGAATCACTTGGCTTGTAACACAGCTGAGAACTAAACTTCTGCAAATTTTAACAAAATTTAACAAAACAGTATTTGGGCTACATAATGTTAAAAATAAATCATTTTCTGTGTTTTTATTCATTCCTTCAACTCTATTCCTGAGACACACCAGCATGTTCAATGTAAAGCCAGAAAAATCAATCACAGTAACTTTAAAATCAAAATGTAAATACCATATGCCATTTTCTCTTTTATTATATTTCTTAAATATTTTATGGCTGCCCTTATAAGAAGTTATCCTATACAAAAGTATTTTAAAGCCACTAAGTTCTTGAGACTTTTTGCTGGGAATGTTTACCCTATCAGTGGTGGAGCAGGAAGGAATTCAAGAAGTCATTTCAATCCTGTTCTTGATGCATGAATTTCTATTCATCCCCATCACAAGGCCCCACAACCTCCAGACATTTCCACTCAAGGTGCCTCACAAAGCAGTCAATTTCTCTTTTCAAACTGTAGCCACCGTTAGAAAATTCTTTATTTGACAAAATTCTACCTGGATTCCTAAACAATAGACCTATTGTTCCTTGACATTATGATGCTTTAATAATTTGAAAACAACTGTTAACATTTCCTGTCTTCCAAAGTGTTAAGAGATAGGCACTTACATTTAGTACCACATTAAAGAATATAATTATTTCAGAGGTTTTAGACAAGATCTGGAACTCAATGACTTTGATAAGCCTTCACTAGGAGTTTCATCTGAATCTTCTTAACCTCCTCCCTCTGCTATGCACCACTGATCACCTGCTTTGTATGCTCTTTCTGGGCAAATCTATAGGAGCACAAGCAGAGGATACATCCCACATTCCCAGTGAACACCTGAAACTGCAACAGTACTGATCCTTAACATACTATTTTTCCTACACATACAGACTGATAATGAAATTAATCTATTAAGTTAGTAAGCACAGTAAGAGATTAATAATAACCAATAATAAAATAGAACTACTATAATAGTAAGTGAAAATGATCTCTCTCTCTCTCTCTCACTCTCTCTCCCTCTCTCCCTCCCTCTCAATATGTTGTATTGCGCTCACCTGTTCTTGTGAGATAATACAAAAGCACAACTGATTATTGGTAACTAAAACAACAGAAATCAAAACCGCAGATAAGGGGGAACTACTGTATTGTGCTATGCTTTGTTCCTGACATAGGAAACCACTAGAATACCCAGTTTCAGACCTGGACACTGAGCAAATCCCACTAATGTACTTGTAGATTTAATCTGGTTACAATCCTGACATTTTCACACCTGTAAATTGCTTATCTTTGATTTGTTATTGTTGTTGTTGGGTCTGACTCATGGTGACCCTATATGCAACAGAGAAAAACACTCCCTGATTCTGTGCCCAGCACATGATCTTTTTTGTTTAAGCCCACTGTTGCAGACGCTATGTCAATCCATCCAGTTGAGGGTTTTCTCTTTTTTTTGATGACCTGCCACTCTCCCAAACATGATGTTGTTCTCCAGGGGCTGGTGCCTTTTGAAAACGTCTAAAGTACACAAGACCCAGTCTAACCATCCTTGCTTCCACAGAGCACTCTGGTTGCACTTCTCGGATGGACCTGTTGGTTCTTTTGGCAGTCCATGGTACATTCAATATTCAAATCCAGCACCGTAATTCAAAAACATCAATTATTTTCCTATCTCCCTTATTCAATGTCCAAATTTCACAACGATGTGATGTAACTGAAAATACCATGACGTGAGACAGGCATACCTTCATCTTTACTTTTCAACACTTTAAAGAGCTCCTTTGTAACAGCTTTTGCAATGCAATGTCTTTTGATTGCTTGACTGCTACTTCCATGGGTGTTGATTGTAGAACCATGGAAAGCAAAATCTTGGACAACCTCAATCTTTTCTCCATTTATCATGAAGTTGCCTATTGATCCCGTTGTAAGAATTTTTTTCATGATGTTGAGGCACAATCTATTCTGAAGGCTATGTTCTTTGATCTCTCTGATTAGTTGCCTTGAACTCCATCCAACTCTTATGCCTGACCATGATTCACAATCTCTCCTCTGTACCTGATATCTACCTATCTGCTTTTCTAATATGACAAGATTATACTTCAAAGTACTAATTTGTATATTTTCTTAGTGTTGCCTCACTCTCTGGTTTCTCAGTAGTACCCTGAGGGCCCTTTTCCTGGCCTATAATTACCACCAATTAAAGTCCAAAATATATTGTCATTAGCCACTGTTTGAGACAGAAAATTTGGAAGTAAGTTTGAAGGCTGAATTTTTCTGCTCTTAGGAATAAGATGATTCAGAAGCCAAGGAAGTGGTGGGACCTGTTGAGGAAGGTAGAGAAGTAACTCAGACTAGGGAGAGAGAGGTGGAGAAATCTGAGCTTTCAGGGCATGGATGGGGTTGGTGAAAGGTTCTGGGGGATGGAATGGATCAAGAATGAGCCTGAGAAAACTCTTTCATCAAGATAATGCAATACTGCCTAGCTGTAAGTATCTCACAATCACCATTAGCCATCCAAATCCAGGGCCCTGAAAAATCCACCCATATATTTTCCCCATGTAATATTTGAAGAATTATGAGTTTTATATTTGTTTATAATTATTTGATTAGTGTATGCCTCTCCCCACCTCAGACTATAATTCCATAAAGACTGCAAACTTACTGTATCCGGGCCCCTAGAACAACATCTGCCATAGTGTACACATTCATTAAGTATTTGTTAAATGAATAAAAGATCAAAATAAATTATTCTAGTACAGAGAGATTACAAATTAGTTGAGGATAGTTAGGTAGCTGTATAGTGTTAACCATTAGAAACACTTCTACAGTTCTACAGTTTATAATAACAATGTTTGCATCTTCCAAACTAGTTATCTTATTTTTCATAATCTTTTTATTAAATAATCTACTTAGACATTGTAAAACCAAACAACCAAACACATACACACACAAACTGAAATAGAGAAAACATTTGACCACCAGGAAGCCACCAACATAAGTTTCAATACAAGACAGCTATACCGTTGGCATCCTGGCAAGAATAACTGCACACATGCTGTCTGAACACAAACTATTTCAAGTTTGCACAAGCCAAGTTTTGCATAATAAGCTAGGGTCATCCAACAAGGGTTGTCCCTGACCAGCATCCCAACATTCTGCTCAAAAGCTCATTCCAGGACTATTTCAAGGATTTTTCTTTTGTCATTTTGCAGTTGATTTGAATATTTAAATAGAACACAGAAACCTCAATGTTGATTCCGCTACCATTTTTGTTATTGGAAGCACTTAATCAAGTGATTATGTATAAACTATTTCTTTGGGACTGATTTTGAAAGGAATTGTTTTATATGTGAACTCTTTATGTGGAAGCCAGGCATACTTCTTTTGACCTTGAAGCATAACTAACTAGAACACTATATTGCTTCTATATTTGACTAAGGACTCAGAGCTGGCCTCCCTCTGAGAATCTCAGGATCAGTGGACAGAGGATAGGACTTAAAAACAACTAGTCTGTTCTCCTGAAGCAGCTGTCAGTACCATTATTCACATTATCCATACAGTCCACTCATCTTTCCATAATCTCTCTCTCTTCTCTCCTTCTCTCCTGTCTCTCAGTGTATGTATTTGTTGTTGTTGTTGTTTGGTACCATGGCGTCCATTCCAATGCTTAGCAACCCTATATACAACAGAATGAAACATCCCCTGATACAGTGCCAAGTCTGGCACCATATTAGTGTTTCTCTGCTATCCATAGGATTTTCAATGACTGATTATTTTGTGATTGCTTTGGGAGTGGATTGCCACAACATTTTCTCATTTTTTCAGTTGTAAGGATCAAACCCAGGGCCTCAGAGGGTGCATAGCAGCACTGTACCAACTGAGCTAAACCCTAACCTCCTTTATATTATACATACACACACATGCGTACACACACACAAACACACACACATATATACACATGTACATATATATGTTGTTTGGGTGTTTTCTTGTTGTTATTGTTGTTGTTTGTTTCCACTTAGATTTGAGATGGAGGAATAAATGAACTAAAATACTGCAATACTTCTTACCATTTTTCCATGTTCAATCTACCCAAAGCAGCCATTGTAATTTAGGAAGGAGAGAGAAAGGACAGGCAATGAAAAAGAAGAGATCTTATTGGGATACAAAGTGCCTGGAATCTGCTAACACAGGCATTTGCACAGGCTCTGCAGGGAGGCGACAGAGTAGAGCCTCCGGGTTTCTTCTGCTCTGCCATGTCCACTGAACATCAGCACATTTTGAGTATGATTTTTCTTCAAACTCCAGACAGTGTTTTTCAGTCTTCTCAAAAAGCTCCTTTCATACTGTGATTTGAAACCATGGGTTTAATTTCCATGTTTCTTTTTTAGTTGACATGATATTAAAATGATGAATGAAAAATTTTTTCCCTCAAATTAACATTGTAAAATGATATTTAAGATGTATTATTGTTCCATTTTCAAAAGCCTGGAAAACAGCTCCAGAAGTACCATAGCTTATGCTCAGTGAGCTTCTAGGAAGCATTGTTAGCCACCATTACATTTAAGTGTTCAAATTCAGTATCATTTACTTAGGTGCATAAAATGTAACTGACCTCATAGAAATTCATGCTTTCTTACTATTTGTCTAGGCCTGAAGACATAAAGTTTTTATCTAAATGCATGATTATTTCTATGCTTTTTAAATTAACAAAATCTTAGCCAAAGTAATGGAGTACAAGTGGATGTCATAACACTTTTTTGTTAATGTTTACTTTTTCTTATTCTAAAAGTGATATGCACTGGTTAAGGAAAAGGCTCTGTGCATGTAGGCACAATTGTTATGTAATGTGGAAGCTATATGATATACATGGAATACATATATATGATATATGTAATATTTATATTTAAATATAATGCATCATAATTACAACCTTTGTGGACATTGTTGTTGTTAGGTGCTGTCAAGTTAGATCCCACTCATAATGAGCCTCCTACTGTTTTCAATGGCTGAAATGGCTGGGGATTGTTTCAGAAGTGGGTTGTCAGATCCTTCTCCCATTTTCATAGTGCTGAGGATCAAACTCAGGGTCTCAGAAAGCACAGAGCAGCACTCTACCAACTAAGCTAACCCCAGATAGGTTGTTTTATATATAGCAATGTATATTATTGATTGTGATGCATAAATCATATAATATTAATGTATTATATAATATTTAATATTTATACATATGTGTATATACACACACACACACACAAATATCTCACAATTATAATGGTATGCTCAGTGGTTGTTTTCCCCCCAAAATACCAAAAGTCCCAGTTTTCCTTTGGGATCCTTCCTACCTCTCTCAGCTTTCTATCCACATTGTGTGGTGGAGTTTAATCACTAGGACCATGAATGGAAAAAATGTTTCAGGTAAAACCCAATCAGAGCAATACCATCCCCTTGAGACAGGGACTCTATCAGAAGTGAACACATAAAGTATCCCAGTACAATAAAAGAAGTATTCAAGATGTTTGCTGGGACTATGAGGATGGCTTCTATTTTTCTATTTTCTAAGGTAAAAATTCTGCACTATTGTTCTACAATATGAAGATAAAAACAAAGCCAAAAGAGTCTTTAGCAGACTAGAAAAAATGGAAAAAGTTGCTATCTGAAGGCATTTTGCAAGTCTTCAACTCAACTGTTAAATCCAGATTAATTTATGGACTTCCTATGAACTATAAGAGCCAATATATTCATCATATTTAATTGAATTTTCTATGATCTGCCACAAAAAATTCTAGCGATAACCTTGATCATCCAGAGATCATTATGGATATTTCAGCACACTTTTCCCATCTTTCCTTAATCACTATCTAATTATAAATGAGCATTTTTCATAATGGAAGGTATATTATTAAACATAATTCTATAAATATAATATTTGGGATGAATAACTGAGTTATGTATTTTCAACATTCTTAATGTGTAGATAAATTATAGCCATATTAATCCAACTGGTTTGCAAGTAAACTGAAAATTCCATCAAAAATAAAAATTGATACATTGCAAACTGTTAAGGGGAATGTAAATTGGCATAAATATAATGGAAAATATTTGGGCAATTCCTGCCTCACTCTTAGATACTAACTGAAGAGAAATATGTTGGCCAAGAAAAAACTTTTATGCAAATATATATAATGGCTTTATTCACAAGCTCCAAAAGCTGAGAGCAGTAAATGGAATGAATAAACCCAATGGAGGACATCCATATAATAGAATATAGCACAACAATACAAAAGAATAAAAGTTGTGAAAAACAGGGGGAAATGGAGCAAATATTACTACATTAATCCTACAGAAGATGCACAAGAAATATACAATGCACAGCCGGGCGCGGTTGGGCATGCCTGTAATTCCAGCGGCTGGGGAGGCGGAGGCAGGAGGATCGCAAGTTCCAGACCAGAGGCAGTCTGTGTAACTTAGCGAGACCCTGTCTCAAAAAGTTAAAAAAAAAATGGGCTGGGGGTGCAGCTCAGTGGTCCAGCACTTGCAGAATATGCAAGCACGAGGCCCTGGGTTCAACCCCCAGTACCGGAAAAAAAAAAAAAATGGAATGTGTAGTAAAAAGGAAGGCTGGGATTTGGCTTAGTTGGTAGAGCGCTGCGTTGCAGTCTCTGAGGTCCCGAGTTCAATTCCCAGCACCACAAAAATGGGAGAAGGGCCTGGAAATCCACTCCCAAGGCAATCCCGAAACAGTCAGCCATTGAAAACCCTATGAGGGTCACTATGAGTCAGATACCAACTTGAGGGCAGCTAAAAACAACAACAACAGCAAAAAGGAAGCAGAAAACAAAGCCAGAGTAAGTCTAAGTGGAACAGTAAATACAAATATTTGCTACTTGTAAGGGTCGTATTTATAACAAGTAACAGAAGAAAGCTAGAACTAAAGAGAAAGAAGCAAATGCTAATGAATTGGAAGTAGATGTAAAAGTAATACAGACTGATCAGTTCCCCACTGCTCTCATTCTTCTCATATTTCCACTACTTTCTTCCAACTCATTCCATGGTGACATTTTCTCACATATCAATCTACTTACAAAATAATCAATCCACTCCTAGGTTTTAAGCAGTTATCACTTTTCCTGCAACCTCTGCAGTGAAAGCTACCAATTCTATCTAGCCTCACATGTCTTGGTTTAAGCTGTTGCCTACCGTGTGGGTGATGCTCATCTTTCCCTCTTCTACCAGCCAAATATGTCCATCTCCACTTCTCTAAGATTTAGGCTACACAGCTCTCTCAACAATTGTGTTCTCATTCCTTATTGCCCTGCATTTATTATGCTTTGGCACCTGTTTTATTCTATAATCCTGGAACAGTTAAAGTCATAGCAGACAAAGAGTATTTTTCCTTTCCAGTTAACATGGACAGATTCTAAGGTGAATCCATGATCCCCACTCCCTGGTGTGATAGTCACTCATGATTGCCAACTTGATTGAATTGAGAGATATCTAGGAGATTAGTCAAGCACCCTTCTGGCTGTGCTTGTGAGGGCATGTCCAGAGATGATTAAGTACAGGGAAGACATGTCCTGAATGTGGGCAGCACCATCCCATAGCTAAGGGCCCAAATGGAATAAAACTGAAAGAAAGAGGAAGAACACTAGGGCAGATATGCTGTCTCTATGCCTTACCTCCTGGCTTCCATAAGGCAAGATTTCCTCTACTCTACCGTTCCATTGGCCTGCAGCTGTACCACTGTGGCATTGGATCCCATCAGACCTCAGAAGCTAAGCAAGGTCAGGCCTGGTTGGTACTTGGATGGGAGACTGCCTGGGAACACCAGGTGCTGTAGGCTTGGGAGAAGAACTTGGCAACCCACTCCCCAAAACAATCAGCCATTAAAAACCCTATGAATAACAGAGAAGCACTAACAATAATGTTTCATCTGTTGTACATAGGGTCGCTGTGAGTCAGATACCAATTGGATGGCACCTAACAACAACAACCCATCCATCAGGATGTTCTCCTTCACTAAGACCTAGAAACAGTGGAGCCAGCCAACTAAAACCACTGAAATTGTGAGACAAAATAAATCATTCCTCTTTTCATTTATATTTCTCAGGCATTTCTGTCACAGTGATGGAAAATTAATACGTCAGGCGCTCATGTTTGTGTAATCCCCTCCCCTCAGTCTCTTCTAACAAATAGAACACAGCTGACATGATGGAGTTGCAATCCAGCATCTCCCCTTGCTGGTGTGGTGAAGCAGGGAACATTCTGGGAAATTTCATATGGCCAAGAACTACAGGTGGCCTCTAGGAAGTGGTTGTACCATCTAGATGAGGACAATTGACACCAGTTGCTGTGAGCATTCTCAGTCTCACAGACAAGAAGAATCCAGGGCCCTTGAGCCTACAGCTGCAAGGAACTTCTTCCAGTCATCAGAGTAAGGTTGGAAATAGATTTCTCAGCAACCAAACTTCAAATGAGCACCCAGCCCAGCCAATACTTTAAAATGTTAAGACCCAGGTAAGCAGTATCTAGGCTCACAACCCACAGAAATTGTGAGATAATAAATGTGACCTTAAGCTACTAAGCTTCTTGTCACTTGTTACACAGCAGCAAATAACTAATACAATAATTTCCCTCTGCATTTCTTTCAATACATTTTATCCTACATCTTGTCATTCTTTGGATATTAAAATTTCTTAAAATTTTAACTAAGCTCTCTTGCTCTACAAACATATTTCCCATCATTTCTTTCCATTTTACTGCTAAAATTTGGAGATTCCTAGTCACTTGGCCTCTCTCAGATTTGCATCTTGCTTCTCTATTTAAAAGTCTCCATGACCTATTCATAGGCTACTATTATCCTAAATAAAATGCTGAATTTAAAGCAAAGAATTTGAAGTGAAGATGTGAGTACCTATTAGAAGATGTCATATTTTTGACTTACTAATACTATTCTAGTAAATTGGTTTTTTTCCAGAAAATATTGTAGACTGATGTGGAAAAGAATTTATATGGAAGGGGCGAGGGTTACTGAAAAATATTAATACTATTTGTTCTAGGTTAAAGAAAAGATGTTAGGATAGAGGAAAGCTCCTGAAACCATACTAAATTGTTTTCAAGAATAACATGCTCATCACGACACATTTATAAAACCAATGATTGATAGTGTTTCCTCAGGAGGTATTCAGTCAATGTGGCCAATGTACAAGGAAATTTAATTCTCGGTCTGTCTTTTAACCCAGTCTTTGACATTTAGCCCACACTGGGTTAGCTATATGTAGTTTATCCATCAGAAATGATAATTAGATGTGCCCAGTGATATTTTCCTAAATGCCTAATATTCTAAAATGATATAGCCTAAACAAAGAAAGAAACTGTACTATAAATATCATTGTTATTGTTAGGTGCCTTCCAGCGGGTGTCCAACTCATAACGACTCTACATACAACAGGCCAAACACTATTGTCAGTGTTTCTCTGCTATTGATAGAGTTTTCAATGGCTGATTCTTTTTTGGGAGTGAATTGCCAGGTCCTTCTTCAAAGTCTACAGCACCTGGTGTTCCCAGGTGGTTTCCCATCCAAGTACTAACCAGGCCCAACCCTACTTAGCTTCTGAGATCTGATGGGATCAGACACCACAGTGGTACAGCTGCAGGCATATTATAAATATGGAAAATTTTATAATCATCAGAGATGTTTGCCATTTTTTTCCTTAAGACCAGCTTTATTTAGAAATTCATCATTTTATACATGGCACATAAAAATCTTATTGAGATGTGTGTATAGGTGTGTGTACTTGTATCTGCATAGAAATATAGCCTATACACACACATATTTGGTGGGTTAGGGCATCAAACTCAGGGCCTTGTGTGTGCCAGATATGCACTCTACCACTTAGCCACAACCCCAGATCCAGGTGTACATTTTTATAGCATTAGCATCCATCAAAATTCAGAAAATTATATTCCTTTGGAGTGACAATCAGTAAGAGTATCTGTTCTCTATGTTAACAATCTATTGGTTATACTATCAAAGAAATTGCTGAGAATATTTCCAACCTATTAGAGTTTAACTTCTAGTTGGTTGTAATGATCGGGGATATAATTCTCATTGCTCTGAGCAGTTCAACTGGAAAGGCACAAACATTTTGACCTCCAACTTCCATCTTCTCTCTTCAGTATGTCTAAGAACATCTCAGCCACATGTCAGCAGCCAGCATTGTTTTTCTCTTTCTACTTTCAGGATGGCAACATTAATTAAACAGTTTCTCCTCCTACCTTCATCTGCTCTATGTACAATAATATTTTACTTGCTATTATCCCAGCCCTCCTACTGATTCCATTAAAGAATAAGCAGACTTCTCTGACTCAAGTTTTTCATTCTTCCTTTGTTTTTCCTGGCAGATCCAGTTCCCTTATTATATGTAACACCTACAGTAATTGCTGTTGCTTGAAAAAAATCTGTGAGTTCTTTTCTAAATGTCATTAAGACATGCAGGAGGAAAAAAATCATAAAATAGAGATATTACTTTTATTTATATTCCAGCATTCTCAGAGGGGGAAAAAAAGTGGAAAGCCTTTCACCCTGGTGTCTCATTAATTCTGATAATGTCCCTAGAGGCAGGAAAGTGACGAGAACTATTATTCATGTTATAGTGGAGAAAACACTGAAAAACCCAGAGAGGTTAGATATCTTGTTGAAGGTGACACAATTTTTGGGAGCCCAGAGCGGAAAAAGTAAAAAATATATGCACAAGCACCAGGTAGTTCACCCTTTCTTAGGTCTGCTTATAAGTCTATGCTTTACTTTAAATTGTTACAGGCAGTTAACTCTGTGATTTAAAAAAACATGTGGAGCAACTCAAGTCCCAGAAAATCTCAGACAAACCCAGATGAACCTTTGTTTGCCCAGTTTTGCCAGTAAGAAGAATCATACAAGCAAACATTCAAGTATGAAATACAAAGGGCAAATGGAACATCTAATATAAAGGACTGGATTGCTAAGAATTTATCACCTCCTCTACATTTGCATCACTCAGAGGATAGAAAATTGAGAAAAGTGAGAGTTACATTTCTTCAGACCTTTCCCAGTTGGGGATCTGAGTGAGAAATAGGTGCTGCTGAAGGGATGGACTTATGCAAACTTTGGAAGGCAGAAGTGAGGAGGAGGCCATCTCTAGGTTCTATGATTTGCTGTTGCTAGCACAAGTACCTATGGAGGTGTTTAGTGTTTTGCAGCAAAATTTAGGACGCCAGATGTGGAGAGGTAGTTAGACCAACTTTGGCAGTTCAGCTCCACACTGAGGTGTCCAATTGCTTATCCTAGCTATAGTAGTAATTGTCACTTACTGGCAGCTAAAAGTTCCTGTTTCCTGCTTACGGGGCATGAATGATGCAATTGGGAAGGACAGACTTAAGAAAGTCATAAAATTAGAATCATATTCTACCTTTGACCTTTATTCACCTTCCAGTAATTTTAACAATTTAACTCTCTAGTGTAGTATGGTAGGGGCTCTGCAAAATAAGAATAATATAATACTTTGGTCTGGGGTTTAGCTCAGTTGGTAGAGCACTGCTCTGCAGTCTCTGAGGTCCCGGGTTTGATTGCCAGCACCACAAAAATGGGAAAAGGACCTAGCAATCCACTCCCGAAGCAATCCCAAAACAGCCATTGAAAATCCTATGACGGCTACTATGAGTTGGACACTGACTCAATGGCACCTACCAACAACAATACTTACTTTAAAGGAGTATCATGAGCTTTAAAGGGTATCTATATTGAAGCATCAGGAATAATACTCTGGTCTCCATTGAGGTCAAAGCCCCATGAAGGCAGAAACAGTGTCTAGTTCACACTATATATGTCACAAATGGTCAATAATAGTCCTATCAACTTTGGAGAGTGTTAGGGCTAATTCTGGGCAAATTGTTAAATATGATCTGCTATAATCTCCAATGAAAGAATAATTTCGTCAGATATAGATATAGAAGAGAGATGTTTAAATAGGGCTCCCTAGAATCTGTCCATCTTATAACTGGGTTTATATATAAAAATAAGAGGACTATAATTCCAACATTTTGGAGGTAGAGGCAAGAGAGTTCAAAGCCATCCTGGGCTATATACCAAGTTCCAGATCAGCCCAGGATATATTGTTAGGTACCATAGAGTCCATGTCTGACTCATAGTGACCCTAGGTCCAACAGGCAAAACACTACTATCAGTGCTTCTCTGCTATTCAAAGGGTTTTCAGTGGCTGATTGTTTTGGGGAGTGGGTTGCCAGGTCCTTCTCCCAAGTCTACAGCACCTGGTGTTCCCAGGTGGTCTCCCATCCAACCCTGCTTAGCTTCTGAGATCTGATGCAATCCGACACCACAGTTGTACAGCTGCAGGCCTAGGATATATAGTGAGATTTTACCTCAAAAAAGATGGGTAGAATGTTTTGGAGTTAGACAGATCCTTCAATTCAGTGAGGGCCACTACATTTATTATCCATCTGGCAAATGCAATGATCTTGGTACATGGCATTCTCTCATAATTTTCAGCTTTGCCTAGCAACAATAAACTACCACCATCAATATCATGCTTCTTCCATTTCTTTGAATATCATTTTCCTCCACCCAATGCTGTTTTTGTTAACCATATTAAGAGATTTCTTTCCCTGCTAAGATTACAGGTTATTCATCTAACTCTCAACTCTGAGCCCTGCTTAAGTTTTAGAGCTTATTTATACCAAGCTTACCCTGCACCAGCCAGCCAAGAATATGTTAAATTTATTTTTATTGCAAATAACCTCAGCAAAATAGCCCAGAAAACGTTAAGAAAATGAAGAATATATTTTAGATTTATCATAAAGAACAAGGAGCAGAATACACCCCAATAACTAGAAGGATGAGAAGCCGTAAGTGTAAAGCCATCAGGAATCATGGTAGTAGTATCTCGTTCTGTGTTTTGTACTTGTCTCTATGTAAATTAAACTCCTAGAGTCTCCAATTAATGTGACGGAATTTGATTTCTAGCAGCTCCAAGTTTACGTGTGCTAGCTCCCATCATATAGAAGCTACATGTTTCTCTATTTTCTCATTCACAAGCCCTAGACACAAAACTCTAGTTGGTCCTACCGGGGTCTAGGCACACTTACTCTGAACTGTAAAACACCACAAGAGCATTAACTGCGTGTGCTTTATTTATTGCAGTGTGCACATACAGAAGTTCAATACATTTTTACTGTATGAAAACTATGGGGTTGTGTAAAAAGGTGGCTGCCAGGAGACCACCCTTATGGATTGAGTCTGCAGTGCAGTTATGAATGCCTTTGTGAGCTTGATCATCACTCTGAAATGTACCCACTGCATCTACTGTGGCTCTTATTTCCTTTCTAATTTTCAGCCATTCTCTTCCTCAGTCCCTACTGTCCAGCCACAATAACTCACTGTCTACCCTTATAACAACTATTTTCCCTTATCCAAGTCTTTCTAGATTCCACATATCCTGGAATTCACTTTGACTTTTTATGCAATGGCATATTCTCACCTTCTAGCTGGAAGAACAAATATCACATGGTGAGAGAGTAACTTAAGGAGGCCTGTGTCTTTACTATTGATTTATTTCCTTCACAGATGCTAGGTACCATAGAGTCAGCTACAGTGACCCTATATCAACAGAAAACACACTATTGTCAGTGTCTCTCTGCAATTCATAGGGTTTTCAATGGTTGATTGTTTATTGGGAGCGGGTTGCCAAATTCTTCTCCCAAACCTACAGTATGTAGCATTCCCAGGCAGTCTCCCATCCAAGTACTAACCAGCTCTGACTCTGCTTAGCTTCTGGGATCTGAAGGAATCCGATGCCACAGTGCTATGGCTTCAGGCCTCCTTCATAGATTGTACTTATCATATTCTGAAAATATCCTATGTATTCATTTGTGTTTTGTTTTTACTCTCTCCTAACTGCTCATATGCAAGCCTAGGGGTGGTAGAGAGCTTGTGTGTCTTGCTCACTGCTTTTGTCCTAACAGCTGGTGCAATGTCTGAAGGATTGTAAGGCTCCCCCCACTGCTGAATCAGTCAGGGAAGGCATCAGGCTTCTCCTATGACTGCTCACTCTTGAGTGATCACAGAAGGTGTGGTGATAGTAAAGCATAAGAATAAAATTGGAATTTCTGAATTTATATCATAGATCTGCCACTTGTGACAAGTAATTTTTATCAGTCAGTAGATTTCTGTTTCCTCAGATATAAATAGTAAAATGATGCTTATGCTACCTGTCTTTTTCATGGGGTTAAGACTCAAGTAAGATGTTTCATATAATGATTTTATGATTAGAAAGTGAGTACTAATAATATTATTTATAGTATAGTCATTAGTAATATAGTAATGGGCTGAGATTTAGCTCAGTTGATAGAGTACTGCGCTGCAGTCTCTGAGGTCCCGAGTTCAATTCCCAGCACCGCAAAAACGGGAGAAGGACCTGGCAATCCACTCCCAAGGCAATCCTGAAATAGCCATTGAAAATCCTATAGGGGTTGCTATGAGTCAGATACCGACTCAAAGGCACCTAACAACAACAACAACAATATAGTAACATTAATTACCTGGTCACTGGGGCTTAGTTCAGTTGGTAGAGTACTCCTCTGCAATCTCTGAGACCTTGGGTTTAATCCCCAGCACCACATAAAATGGGAGAAGGATCTGGCAGCCCAGTCCCAAAACAATCAGCCCTTGAAAACCCTATGCATATCACAGAAGCACTGACATAGTGCCCAGCATGGCACAGTGTCAAGGAATGTTTTGTTCTGTTTGTACATAGGATCACTATGAGTAGACCCCAACTCAAAGGCATCTATCAACAACAACATTAATGCTATAATTGAACTTAATAGTATAGCTATTCATATGTGTTTCCTAGAGTCAGTCCTAAACCTATCCAAAACTGATGGAACTATAAGTTGTGCAATTACCAGAAAAAATAACATTTATCATTTTTTACCAACATTTTAGAAGAGTCATAGTACACAAACACTATGGGTTTTCCTGATGATTACCTGAAAAATTTCTGTCAAAAGGAACTGTCAAAAATGCAGTGTGGTAATGAACATTTATCTTTGCTATTTACATTTTCCATATGCTCTTCCTTTTCATTTTTGCTAATATCCACCTCCTCCATGAATCCTGTTTTAAAGTTTCTATTTGGAAATATTTTCCTTCTTTGGCTTTCTTCAGCACTTTATTGAACTTCCCATGGATTGTTATCCTTTTTCAGTGCGGGAGATACAGGGAATCTGAGGAGGAAGGAGAGGGAGAATTCAGCATTAGGACAAGTAGGTAGGTTTGTGTCATGAGACTTTGGGAAAAAAAGAACAGCAGAAAAAGTTTGTTCATGATGCTGTCACTGGGTTATTTTTCCTTCAGAAAAAGAAAGATGATAATAGGTCAGTGGTCAAAGGGAAGAAAAGAAGATGATATTAATTTAAAACAATAAATGAGCCATGAAAACAAAAGGGAAAAGTCACTAATATTTATTCTGGAAATCTAAAAGAAAAGTGTCCACTGTGATTTCTGATGACTCAAGAAGAAGCACTTAATAAAAAACAAGACTCTTTCTTATATCTTATGTAGAAGGTAATGATGATATTGTTAACAACTAATTACTACATGCCAAGCACTGAGCTGAGTGTTTTTACAAGTATTATTACCTCATTTAATCCTATAACAACCCTATGAATAAGTACAATTATCACACCTGTTTTATGGATTAGAACACTGATGTCCACAGAAGCTACATAACTTGCCCATGATTTCAGAGCTAATAAGTAATAGACTGACATCTAAAATATGCCCTTAATCACAATACTATAATTCTTCTCTACATTGAGATTTGACTAGAAGGCATCATAATTTCCATATATGATTCAAATAATTTAATAATCATATAATATTCTCTATGGGAGAAGGACATGGCAATCCACTCCCAAAGAAATCCTGAAACAATCAGCCATTGATAACCTTACGAGGGTCACTATGAGTTGGACATGATTCACTGGCACCTAACAACAACAACAACAACATGATATTCTATATTTTATGCAAACATATTTTATGCATGTTTACAAAAAGGAAAGAGAAAAAGAAAAGAATGTTGGTGTTCAATGTAGTATTTCTAGTCCTCAATGGCCTGAGTGGAGATATTTCTAGCAATGGAGACACTGATGAGCAAAATCCTCTGGATCCTTTGTGGTACCTTTTTATGTGCATAATTTATCTCATCTACTAGGTAGTCTGCTCTTTGTGGAGGATTTATGAGCATGTAGACCAGTTTCAAGTCAGTTTACAGTTTCTATGAACTTGGTTGAGTAACTCAATATATCTATACCTTAGGTCCCTATATGTAAATGGTGATAATATCAAACTACTACAAAAATAAACTTCTATTTGATTAACCCTTGTGCTTTGCTAACAGGAAATATCCAATGAATATTATTCTTGGGGTTGTGATTGTTGTTGCTGTAAATAAATTATTGACAGCTGAATATTCTGAGGGGAGAATACAAACCAGACCCTCTCTGGTATGTTCTTTCTTAGCCAACAATTTTGTTGGACTTAGCAAATGTTAGGCAATAAGAAAGGAGAAGCAAAAGAAATTGGGAATTGATTTCAGCCATAATTAATATTTGAAATAAAAACAGTATTTTTCATAAACTACTATCATGGTTATTGTGAGGCACATCAATTCTTATATTAAAAGGATACTTGTATTTAATCATTTATTTTTGATTGCTACTGCCAGATATATACTTTAGGTAGAATATAATCTTTTCATTTCTATAAATTTGCATGGTTAGAAGTTAATGAAATATTCAAATATTTATTCTTCCATTATTTAAATTTAATCAGCTTTGCAGATAAATTGACATCATGCAAATAATGCACATTTCATAAGCCAAAGCCTGCATATGCCACTGCCATCCACTCATCTAGACAACTGTAGCCCCTTTCACTGGACCCGGATAAAAGAGTACATATCTTTTTTGTAGTCATATAGCTTAGAATTCTGTGCATATACTCACACATAGAAAATATGGTGCACAGATTTCCATACTATTTGATGTAAAATTAAGGAGTTTAGAATCCACATAAAAGTAGGACTAAGATAACAACAAAGTAGAAATAGAGAAAGGCCATGGATAGACGGTAAAGGAAGTTTTGGTTTGGAGCTAAATTGTCCCCCAAAGGTCATGTCATTTAGTTCCCAGCTGGTGGTGCTGGGAACCTGGGAGGTTGTGGAACTTTGGGAGGCAGTCCTTCAATGGAAGTAGCTCCCTGGAGGTGGCCTTTGGAGGTTTCTACCCTAAACCAAAGCCCTGGTCACTCACTGTTCTGGTCTGCCATGCTGGGGGGTCATCTACTGCAGGAGCTATGGCTGCCACCACCACAACCATGCCTGCCCTGCTACCATTATGGACTGATTCTCTAACCATGAGCTCCCATGAGCTCTAACCATGAGCTCCCTCTTCCCACAAAAGCTTGTTCAGGTTTTTTCTACTACAGTGACAACAGAAGACTAGTACAAAATCTTTCCAAAGAAAGGTATTCAAATTACCACAATCAGATATTTATATATAATTTTAGCATCCATTACATTTAAAGTACCAGCAATTTAAATATTATTCTAAGTCCTCTTCTCTTGACTTGTAAGTGGCAACCATCTCTCTGTGTGCACAAAAATAGAGAGAGGCCAAACTGTCTGGTGTTGCTCCTATAATGGCATTAATCCCACCATGAGCATCCCACCCTCATGAACTCATTTAATCCTAATCACCTCCCAACGGCCCAATCTCTAAATATTATCACATCAGAGATCACGATTTCAATTTATGATTTCTGGGGAATACTAACTTTTAGTGCATAACTCATATGCTTACATGTTACACGTTACATGTTACATATTACAGACAACATGTTACATCCTTACCTTGTTTAATCCTCACAATGATCCATTGAGATGGATTCTACTATAAGTTCGATTTCTTTTTCAGAAATAAAGAAATTGTGGTCTCAGAGTTGAAGTTTCTTGCATAAAGGTCACTTGGACATGTAGTATGGAGGGACCAATCCATCATGTTTGGGAGAGTGACAGGTCAATGAAGAAAGAAAACCCTCAACTAGATGCATTGACAGTTTCTGCAACAAGGGGCTTAAACAAGAATAGGATCATGTGCCTGGCACAGAATCGGGGAGTGTTTTGTTCTGCTGTACATAGGGTCACTATGAGTTGGACCCAACTCTACAGCACTTAACAACAACAACATCTAGTAAATAAGCAACTTAATGTCTCCACAAAGGGTCTTTATTTCTTTAGGTTTTGTTCAGTTAGTTGGTTGGTTAGTTGGTTGGGTAAGTAGGTGAGTGAGGGGGTAGCTGGTTGGTTGGCTTTTCTTCAGCAGATACTTTAAGTATTAGGACCATATGTATTTTGAATAATACCTTAACATTGCTTCTCCTCTCTTTTCTCTTTCTTTCTTTCTTTTTTTCTTTCTTTCTTTCTTCTTTTTTTTTTTTTTTTTACAAAACTGGGTACCCACAGAGGTCTCATTATTCTTCCTATATAAAATAAAAGAAATAGTAGGTCATATTCAAGTTTTCTAGCTGGGTTTTAGCTCCATTGGTAGAGAGCTACTCTGTACTCTCTGTACTCCCCACAAAAATAGGAGAAGGACTTGGCAGCCCACTCCCAAAACAATCAGCCATTGAAAACTCTATGAACAGCAGAGAAGCACTGACAATAGTGCTGGGCATGGCACGGAGTTGGGGAGTGTTTGTTCTATTGTACATAGGGTTGCTATGAGTCAAACTCCACTGGACAGCAACAAACAACAGTTCAAGTTTTGCTCCTCTTTTCAAATATTTTGATTTTTAAATTTTAAATTTAAATTGCAGCAACATAGCATTATGAAAGACTAAATTTAGATGTCTATAGATCAAAAACACTAGCTTTTCTCTGAAATTATCCTACAGTTCTCCAAGTGATATCAGGATCTTCTGAAACATGCCAATAATCAAAGTGAAGGTAAATATTGACACCTGTGAGTCTCAATCCCTAATTTAAATTTGCTGCACATAGGAAAATTATTTGATATTACATTCATTAGGGACCAAAATACTGAATTAAGGGATATTGTCAAACTCATCAGAGTTTGGGGTTACATAGCTTTTCTGTTATGGTTGTGTTTATTTAAAAGTATTTCCTGGAAGAACACACACACACACACACACACACACACACACACACACACACACCCCAAGGAAAAAAAGATGAAGAACTAGAAATCATTAAGGAAAAACAGTAATTCAAAGCACGTCTCATCACAACTCTTGACTAACGCAGGGGGAGCTCCTTGTGCTTCATCTTTTGCTTATTTGTGAGAATATTGATGTGCTGCCTCATTTCTATTCAATTCTGCCATGCTTACTTGCACACTTGAGCACATATTCATTCTTAATTGGCAGGAATATTTAATCATTAAAAATAAGTAAGACCTGGAATGAAATGTGCTCACAATTTGGAGACACTTGAGTGTGTTTTGTGAGAACTTATCTTTCAATTGCAGCATTTCTCAGCCTTCAGTCAGTCTATTCTCAACACGAGGCAGAAAATCAATGATCAGATGTTGTAACTTTCCACTTCAGAGGGCGCAACTTGTGTTTTTATTACCAGTGTGCCAAAAGTCTTAATTCTTAAATGCTGACCAACAGTATGCATCAAAAAGACTATGATTCAACTTAATTTATAAATGTACCTAACAGGCCCAAATGTTCTAAAGCTGCTTTCCAAGCAGTTTGTTGAACATCAATGCATATAGGAAAGTTTATCTTTGTGGAACCTCCTCTGTCATTGTATCTGTCCTTTTCATTGTAATTTCTTTGCAGTTTAAGCAGAACATGTAAGCTGCTTGGTGTTTGCAAATTATTCCTGAAACAATATCACCATTTGTTCATATTTCCTGCATCATTGGGATGAAAGAAAACAGCTTATAACATGGTGTTTGCAAACAGCTAGGACATAATCTTCCTCCACAAGGGAGTGTTGGTGTTTTTCTAAAAGGTTCTCATGAAGAGTCATCATGTAGATTTCATACGTTGAACTTTATTCTTGCTACACTTTTCTGAAAAAAAAAAAAAAAAAAAAAAAAAAAAGGCCAAAAGGAAACTAGGAAGCAGAAAGTGTGAAAGGGAAGCTGAGAAAACCCTACCATTATAAACAAGGACAACTCTATCATAAGCTGATTTCCTAAAACAGATTGATTTCTAAAATTGGCAGAATGCTACCCTAATCTTCAGGGAAAGCAAATAAAGGGTTATGTTTGTGATATTCCCTAACAGGCATTTGGGAGAATTTTGTTAGTCTTAATGCCTTGTAACCACAGGAAGTACAAGGAGAAATATAATGAATTAGTTCTATAAAGAGACAGTTTTAGATTTTTATGATAAAATTGGTAGAATAAAAATAAGTTTAAGGAGAAGTTCTGATTATCTACAATTATTCTACATACTTTGCCAGCTATCTATCTCCCTGAAAGGCATTTTTCTAATGTATTTGTTCCAAATACTTTCTACACAATAAGTATTCATTTTCAACCAACATGGGGATGACTCCACAGTTTAAGTATGATATAATCATTCCAGGGTTGCTTCCAAAGTACTAATTTGACTCACAAAATCATTTTATTTTAAGCAACTTTCAAAGAATAAAGGTTTGATTCTTGGCTTTTGTTTCTAGCAACTAACATGTTTAAAATGTATGAGAAATGTAACAAATTCAATATTTAATGCTTTTAAGTTTTTTCTTCTTGTGAATTTCTTAATTAATTCAAACCATAATTAGCAACATGATAAAGAAGTATACTAAAATATTGGATGAGGCAAAACAACCACGTTTTTTGAGTAGAAGATAAAGAATTAATACTTTTTGCTACTTAATTTTTACCTTTCAATTTTAAAAAGTATCAAGTTTAGTTGTTTATTTAAATTGAGAAAAACGGTTGCTTATAAAGAGGGGAAATGCATTTAGTAGACAACACGTCATTTCTTTTACAAATGATTACTAATAATGCAGTGAGAAAAAGGAAGTTTGTACCACTAAAGTGAGGGTTTAAAAAAATAACCAGTGGAAAATGGGAGAAAAAGGAATTCTGACTTTAAATATTTCATAACTTAGAATTTCAGATATGAGAAAACTCTTCAATAAAACAAAGTTACCCCTGACCATGTACAATGTGCAAAATGATTCAGCACCAAAATACAGTGCTTCTCCTAAGGCAGTGCCTATCTTCAGAATGCAGTCTGATTCAGTATGTAATAATACATGAGAAAATAAATGAAGAAAGACACACATGAATACACATACACATTCCAATTTGCATAACATTTGCATGATTCCATAAGTAAAAGAGCAATGCAATCCTTGAAAGAAGATTCTTGACAATCAATACATTTTATATCATTTCATTGCTCATAAATCTCCATGCTATTCATTTCTTCAATACTAAGGTGAAGTAAAAAGTATATAGCTACATTCTATAGCACATTATTGAAAATCATACTAAACACTTGCAAAAGGAATCTGTGGGTCAGGAACTTCTATTAATATCCAGATAATCACTACTAATGAGGTGATTATTCAGTGCCATTATAATGAGACCTGCAGTAATTTGGATTTTGTGCTTACCATTTCTCAAAAGAATGAGAAGATTTTTTTAGTTATACATTATTATAAAGGCAGAAAAGGTCATTTCTCTTTTCTTTTAAAAAAGTGAGGCATAAAGAATTCTGTCAAAAAATTTTTAAGGCATAATTTACTATTTTAAAACTTGGTATCTATAACAACATCTAGTAATTCAGAGACTATGTTCTGAGTTTGTGTTCACAAAATAATTTATTCTACAGAACTTTAGCTTTTTTCCCCCTAAATTCAATCACCTTAAGATTTTTTCAAAAGGGAGTAAAAAATATATTCCCTGGAACACAATGCTTGTTGGAGATTTCCAGGAACTACCACTCCTTTTAAAAGGCAACACTCGGTGGGGGGATTGCAGCTGCAAACTTGATATAGTGGATGAGACATTTCCATGTCCAGGAAATGCCTCACTAAGGTTGTACTCATTTTGGAACTGGCCAAGCTCTGCAGGGGTGACAGTACAGTGCACTTCCCAGGAGCAGACAGTCCGGCTATTTGATGGATCACCATGGGCCTGTGGTGAAGCATGAGCCAGGATAGGGAAAAAGCTAGCTGCCCGAGCTCGCAGCCTGCAGCCTCCCTTGTCTTTCAGCACCAACCTTTCTTCTTTAAGTTAAGGGTTTTTATTCTTTATTTTATTTCCTATTTCCTTTTTAAATGGTGTCAATCAGGAAGGGGTATATTTCCATAGCTGGAAGCTGGTAGGTATAACAATAGAATTTTTAGCTCTTTTATTTGGAGCTATTTAGGTAATTCTAAATCATATACTAAAAGCCAGAATTTTGGAGATACTGTGGATAGGTGTTTGTTGTTTGACTCGTCATTGTTGCTCTAATGAAAAACAGTGTAGGGAAAGCAAATTTTATCTCGGCCTTCTTCAGAATTTTGGCTGGGACTGAGAATTTAATTGACATAAGGCAGACTACCAGGTAAAAAGCATACACATTTAGTTAATGTAAGTTGTATAGGACAAGGGAGACCTCCTAAGGAAATGAAGACCCAAAGATGCAGTCAGAATGGAATGCTTCTACACTGAATATGGCCTGGGATTTAGCTCAATTGGTAGAGTACCACTTTGCAGTCTCTGAGATCCCTGGTTCGATTCCCAGCACTGTAAAAATAGGAGAAGGACATGGCAATAATCCTCCAGGCTATCCCAAAACAATCAGCCATTGAAAACCCTCTGAGTTCATGTCACTATGAGTCAGACATGATTCTACAGCACCTAACAACAACATACTGAATATACAAAGAATAGCAATGTGAATTTGGGTGATTTTACTTTTTGCCTCAGTGTGCTCATCTCTATGACAGGGATGCTAAATGCACATATCTCTGGGAAGTTTTTGTTGTTGTTGTTGTTAGAACAATGCCTTCTCCATAATAGTAATCAGTAAAGTTAATTATCATTATCTACATAGACATGAAAAAGATTTTTATTTTGCTTTTATTCTTGTTAATTAGGCCAGTTGGGCAGATAGGTTAAATGTAGTGGTGACTGGGAGAGAATTGTGAGGATCTGTGAGACCAGGGCTTGCAGGAGCTTCATTCCAGATATGTTGGTGGAGTCTGTGGCTGAGGATGTCTGGGTTGCCATTATCAAGCATGACTCAGCACTGCGCAGTGAGGGCTGCTGCTGAATGATAGGACCTTAAGCTAAGGTTGATCAAGGTCAGGAGAGCAGGAAACAAGAGACCATGTGGTCAGCACTAGATGTCTTAAGAAGAAAACCAAATATGTGTCTGCTAAGAATTTTGTTAGGGGCTGGGATTTAGCTCAGTTGGTAGAGTGCTGCGCTGCAGTCTCTGAAGTCCGGAGTTTGATTCCCAGCACTGCAAAAATGGGAGAAGGGCCTGGCAATCCACTCCCAAGGCAATCCTAAAACAGTCAGCCATTGAAAACCCTGTGAGGGTCACTATGAGTCGGATACCTACTCGCCAGCACCTGACAACAATGAAAACAAGAATTTTGTTATGCCTTCCTCAGAATCGTTAAATCATCTCTGACTTATTCTGCTCTGCTAAGAGGCTGGTGCAGATGTATCAGCATAATTCGTTCTTCACAGGAACCATCCCATTAATTGTATTCTTTTTTTTGTATTTACATTAAAGAACATTATTCTCCCCTTAGCTTCTCAATGTCTTCATTTCCTTAGCCATAAAGTAGAGGGATTGGATGACAAGTTCTATAATAATCCTTCAATTCATAAATTATATGATTCTATGATCACATACCATATTTGCCTTTCTCTAGAAGGCCACCTTCAGAGACCAGGACATATGAGTTATAACCACATTTTAATGAAGACCTTATGGAAATTCATGTAACTAAAAACCTTTGGATTAGGTCCAACCTTGCTAAACTAAATTCTGACCTGTAGTGAATAGTATCTCTATTCAGTAGAGATTTAAGTCTATAATGTGTGCATTAAGTAAGGTAATTTATAATGAACTAAAGCCTGCGGGACACCTACTTTTCAATATGCTCTGTTTTACCACTTTCTAGTAGAGGATAAAATTGCCTATGAAGAATCTGTCTGAAAATTTATACTATGTTTCATATTGAAGCTTCTCATTTTACTTTATTTAAATGAAAACTTATAGCAATTCTGAATTCTATGGTAGGTGAATTCTGAAGTGTGTTTGGCTTTGCAGATATCGTATACCTCAGTACCATTATTCCTTATTCAGAAGTACTGTATTTTTTTTCTCCTGTGATGTCTTATGTCACAGTAATAGCTGACATCTTCTGGGGGTGTATGTGGCAAGTTCTGTGCCCACTGTACTCCCTGCATTGTCTCATTTCATCTTTATAGAAAGCATAGATATTATTATCATTTTCATACTGTAGAAGAACAAATTAAATCTTTGAAAGGTAGAGTATGTAGTTCCAAACATTACAAGTGGTTAAGTTGGAATCTTGACTACTAATTTCATGCTTTATTTGCTCAGCTTCTGCGTGAGCATGAGAGAGCAACGTTGTTGTTGGGTGACATCGAGTCATATCCAACTCATAGTGACCCTATATACAACAGAGGAAACATTTCCCAACACTGTGCCATTCCTGGCAATATGTCAGTGCTTCTCTGATATTCATATGGCTTTTGATGGCTGATCATTTCAGGAGTGGGCTGCCAGGTCCTTCTCCTATTTTATTCAGTCCTGGGAATGGAACCCAGGACCTCAGAGAACAGTGCAACCAACTGTGCTAAACCCCAACCCATTGACAACAAGAATGAGAAATGGTATCTGAGTTTAGACATATCACTTTCACTAGTGGGAAAACATCCCAATTTTCAAGTGTACTTTATCTGAAGAAATTGGAAATCTTTATTATAGCAAATATTTTGCTTTCTAGATGTCTCTCTGTGTCTTTCTCAGATGGAAAAATCTATGAACATTTTTTTTTATCAAAACTAACCATTCATGTTTCCAGAGAATTTGGCAATTGTTTCTATTTAGTAATGACTGGTAAAACTTTCCTGAATCATCTTTGCTTTTTATTCCCTTGAAAAATAGATTATTTTGTGTTCTCTCTGTTCCTTAGCATCACAAATAGGCCAAGGGGCCAGAAGCTTTTATTGACACTGTTCATTTTATAACTAGAATTTAAGGTTAATGCATTCTCTGGTAATTAGTATAAACCACACTTTCGTTTTTTGTATAGGCTGGAAGATATGAAGAGGTACATGATAGAAACCTTTATACCCACCAATACATTCTGTAGTTTTTTAACCAATAATTTTTAACCAATAATTTTTAACCAATAATTCACTAGTGTGGCAGAACACCCCGACACATGAAAAAAAATGTACAGTACCCACTGACATCTTGTGCTTAAGCTGCGAACCTTGTTGCCCTCAATTAAAGATTATATCCCTCACCCCACCCTAAATGTGACCTTCCAGGGAAGCTCTCTAGCAAGGGTTAGGCTTTCTTCTTCATCCTCTTCTGTGGAAAGAGTTATTGGAGTGGCATCCCATGTCTTCCATTCTGTTAGTTGATGATGTTTAAATAGCTGCAAGAAAACATGATCTAAAGGTTAAAGTAATAAAAGCAGGGCTAAGGATATAGCTCCGTGGCAGAGCACCTGTCTAGCCTGTGTGATGCTTGCCTAGCCTGTGTGAGGCCCTGGGTTCAATCCCTAACAACAACAAAAGAAAGTTAAAATATTTTCTTTTTTACAGTTCAAGAATATTATCAGAATATAATCTTTCAGCAGCTATTAACACATTCTGTCTACATGTTGTAGATTTCTGTGTGTCCCTCATTGATTCCTCACATGAAAACCAAGGACAGTAATAATAACTGCAGCATGGAAGGAACGAATGTGTTAACAGATGACAAGAGCTTGGAACCAACAATTCTCCTTTGAGGAATATATTATAAAGACATAAAAGCACTAGTATATAAAATTATATATTTAAGGATGTTCAGTGCAACATATTGGTGTCCAAAAAATAAAACAGAAAGCAATGTAAATATCTATTCTACTGTGTATAGTTTAAACAAATGTGGTACATGCACATTATGGCTTATTATGCAGTTGCTGTAGATGCCTCCTGAGCATCATCTCACATCCTCTCAGTCCACATTGTACTCCAGCTGTTGCTGTAGCAACCAGCTGCTTGTAGGTATTATTGATAGTACTTTTCTTCAGCTGCATTGCATATTTCTTCCTTTGTGCCCAGAATCATTTGGTCAATATTTGGGATATTTGTATATGAACTCAACTATTCCTATACACATACAGACCTGAAATTGCAAAGGGCCTGGAGCATACCCTGACTGCTAGAGAATGGGAGCCAGTATATAAATGGTTTCTCTTCTATTCCTTGGGCACACAATTCTGGGATATATTCTATTTTTTTATTGGAAGTTTTCAGTGCATAACTTAATGGATTTCATTCTGACATGTATTTCATTGTGACATTTACATACATGCGTTTCATCATTCATTGCTCACATAACTTCCCCCTTACTCTCTCGTGTGCCTCCTCCCCCATCTCCCACCCCACCACCAATGGACTCCTTTCTACTTGCGTGTCATTTTGTGGGAATATTTATCTATACATGTGCATTCTGATTTTGATTTAAGTCCAAACTTTTTTCTATAATGATCTATCTTTTTACATTCTCAGCAGTATTACATGAGTAATTTAGTCTGTTTGAATTATTACCATCCTTTGGTGTAATTGGGTATTATTGGTATCATTTCCTTAACTATTAAAGTTGGGCTGTTTACTTTGAGGTTGACCTCTCTCTTTCATTCCTCATTCTTTGTTGGCCCTCCTCCCTCTCCCCTCTTCTCCCATCATTGCTTCCTTTTGCTAGACCCCTCCCTCCTTCTTTCTACTCCTTAAATTGTCCCTTCTCTGCTAAGTTTACATGAGTTTTTTTATTATGTTCCAATTTATGTATAGGATTTTTTCCTTCTTCTAAATTTGATTCAACTCCCACATATAAGTGAGAGTATATGGGATTTCTGGTTTTGGGCTTGTGTTCATTCACTTAAGGTAATTTTCTCCAATTCCATCCATTTTGCTGCAAATGACATTATTTCAATCTTTTAATTGCTGATTTTTGATTAAGGAGCAAAGCAGGTAAATTGGAGAAAGGATAGCCTTTTCAATAAACAGACAGTTGTCAAATGAAGAAATTTATAAAGCCATGAAACACATGAAAAATGCTCAGTATACCTAGCCATTAGGGAAATGTAAATCAAAACAACTCTGAGATTCCACCTTACTCCAGTAAGAATGGCCAAGATCAACAAAACAAATAACAAATGCTGGCAAGGATGTGGAGAAAAGGAAACCCTCTTACACTGCTAGGGGAGTTGTAAATTGGTTCACCCACTCTGGAAATCAATATGGAGGTAACTTAGAAAGCTAAAAATAGATCTACCATATGACCCAGTTCTACCACTACTGGGAATATACCCAAAGGGAGATGAGTCATCATACCACAGAGACATCTGCATCTCCATATTCAATGCAGCACCTTTCACAATAGCAAGGATATGGAATCAGACAAAGTGCCCATCAACAGAAGAGTGGCTAAAAATATTATGGTACATATACACAATAGAATACTACTCAGCAATCTGGGATAGATTCTATTCTATTCCTCAAAAGCTTTAGCTTTCTATAGTTCTGACCAGCTCAAGAATTACCTGCTGGTTGACCTTCCTATCTCCCCTGCTTCATTCTCCCTAGGCCTCTGTTCCTGGACCTTGCACTCACTTTCCAGAATGTACTGCCTTTGGGCAAGCCCTTGTCTCAGGCTTTGTGGGGGAACTCAAAACAGAACTATAGACACTATAGAGTGAAAAACATGTCTATGTGGTGACCTATAGGGATATTCACACTGGAATGTTAAATGAGGAAGAACAAGTTATTTGTAAAATAAATATATCCTAGAATGTGTGTGTGTGTGTGTGTGTGTGTGTGTGTGTGTGTGTGTGTGCATGTTATGTTTCTATATGCACATGATGCTGTTGGCTGTGCTCTCCTTAGGGAGGTAAAGGGAATTCTTATCTTTTCCCTAATAATTTTTCATTGTGTCACTAGCTACAGTAGACACATACTAATTTCACAGTTTAAAATGATGTGAAAAGAAAAATGATGTTAAAATTAACATCAAGTCAAAATTCCAGGTAAAAGATTTCCCAACAGGTAATAAGAAAGAAAATCGCTGTATTATTGATCTTCAGCTGAAGTACATACTCTACCATATGCTTTTGTTTTAACCTTGGGGAAGAAAATAATTCCTTGTCTGAATCTGCCTTTGTAGAACAAATACCAAAAGCTATATTCACAAAACTAGCATACTGCCTGTGTGGGGCGTGCTCCTCGATGGTCAGGCCCGGATATTTGGATGGGAGGCAAGGCCATGCACACAGATAACTAAACACAACTCACTTGGGACCCTTGGGTGAAGGATACGGACTCCTGTGGCCCTCTGGAACGCTGCCAGAGGGAAGAAAGGAAAAGTCTTGGATGCTTTTGCCTTGTGGGTACAAACACAGCTCTTTATTGCCTCTTAGCCCTGACAAGGGCAGAGAGGAACCCAAAAAAGTGCACACTTATAACAAGTGTTAGCAGCCTAAGTGCTGCAGCTCTATCGTTGCCTCAGGGGCAGCAGGAGTATTTCTGCCTCCAGTGCTGGGACCAGAGACTGTCCACAGCTTTGGCCTCTTGGTGCTGGTTCCAAGAGGCTTTTCTCAGGTGTCTTGTAGCCCATCTTTCCGTCTAGTCATCCTGGTCTCAGTGGTCACGAAGAAAGATGCTTCCGTGTTGCTGATCGAATCCAGAGAGAGAGTTCTTTCCTCGTCAGTGGTCAGATTGTGCTTGGATGAAGAGGAGTGAGCTGCTGCAGTGTAGCTCCTTTTACAGATGGCTCAAACCAATCAGCTTCGAGTCCTTTGTTTTCTAATTGCTCTATCAGGTGCAGGGGTTTTATGAAGGGTTTTGTGCAAATGTCCAATCAAGTTACTTTCACTTTTCCTAGATTTCTAATTTACAAACCAGGTCTTCAGAAGCTATTTTCCCAGTTTTGGGTTTTTTGCCAATTTCCTCCCATTTTCTCCCTACACTGATGGTGACCAAGACACTCTCCAGAGATCCATGCCTGAAAAATGAGCCGCTCAGTAAGGACTCACAATAGATGAATAAACTGATGGATGTCCACTCCTACAGCATTTCCAAAGGTGTATGTAGTTGGAGCTGTGTTGAAGAATGAGAACAGTGATTCTCAGCAAAGAGCCCAATGAAGTAGATGAAGGATCTCACAAAAGAAATTTTACTGACAATATAAAAAGATAGATCACTATAGAAAAAGTTTCGACCTTAACCACAATTGGGATGCAAGGATATATAGAAAAATATTCCCACAAAAAAACACGCAAATGGAAGAGAAGTCTTTGGTGGGGAGATGGGATGAGGGGAGGAAGTGCACAAGAGGGTAAGGGGGAACTTATCTGTGCAATGTACAATTAAATGCATATATGGAAATGTCACAATGAAATGCATGTCAAAATGAAACACAGTAAGTTGTACATTAAAAATTTCCAATAAAAAAAAAGAAAATTTACAACGAATGTTAGCATTGCTGACCTTGTTTGCAGTATAAACTTCTTCCAACTTTGCATAAAGGAGAAAATTGTAATATTCCATACAAGCTTTTATAAACAGTTGAAGTCTAATCTGAATAAATTTCCATTAGCCTCATTTGTTTTAATTCCCTTGTGGGTTCATTATGAATTACGTTAAGGGTAAGAGCACTGACTAAGGATATGTTTGCAGGAGAATGCTTTTGATTACTTCCTCAGAAAGCTGGACCTCTAGTTTAGATTAATATGCATGGGGTGAGGAAGAGAATCCTTTAGAATTATAAGAAACAAAAGAATGAATGAAGCATGTTCTAAAAGACATGTTCTGTCAAGAAATGTTGATTCATGGTATGCAATTTTATTTTTTATGGGGCTAAATAATTAATTCAAGTAGGAAAACCCTATGATGCAAAGGCTAAGGTGCTATATCCTCTTGATGGTTTATTTTATATGTTATTTATAGGCTTGAATATTTAGTTACTGAACACGAGCCCAGGATATCAGTGAGTACTGCACTTTTTGGCAGGGGAGAACTCTCAGGCCCTGACCAAGATAAGCCAGCTTATATTTAATTTAATTAATTAATAAGGGCTCTACCACTGAGCCAAATCCCTACCCCCTTTGTTTACTTTTTATTGAGACAGAGTCTTGCTAAGTCACATAGGCTGCCTCTGGCCTCAATTCTGTAAACCTCCTGCCTCTGCTTCCCGAGTTGCTGGGATTATAGGAGTGTGCCATTGCACCTGGTTCCAGTTTATACTTTAGAAGATTGCATGGCAACCAGTTATACTGACAAGGGAGTGGGAAAACTATAGAGCATGTGTTTGGCATGAGATTACAGAAGTCTTTTGGAACAAAATCGTCCAATTTGTTGGAGTAGCTTTTACATCACCATGTCTGACAATCTTGAAGCAAGGACAGTATTATTATTCAGATTTGGCCCTAGAGATATCTTCCAAACACAGTTGAAGGAACACTTATATTCAGATGGAACAAAGAACAAGTAAGCCACAAGGTGAAGGTCCCTTATGTGATGGAGTTGTGTAACCCAAAGATCTTCCAGCCAACTGGATTCCTCTTGGACACACTTGTTTTCTGGGATACTCATGACTTTAAGGACAAATGCCTCATAGATAATGCAAGATAGTTTCATTCAAAGAACCAAACTCCTGATGAGTGTAACCAATGAAAGTGAACCTGGTGTGATATTGTTGTTGTTAGGTGTCGTGAAGTCTGTGTCCAACTTATTTTGACCCTACGTACAATATGCGAAACACTATTGTTAATGCTTCTCTGCTATTCATAGGGTTTTCAATGACTGATTATTTTTTTGAGAGCAGGTTGTCAGGTCCTTCTCCCAAGTCTATAGCACCTGGTGTTCCCTGGTGGTCCTCCATCCAAGTACTAACCAGGCCCGGCCCTGCTTAGCTTCCAAGATATGATAGGATCAGATACCACAGTGGTATGGCTGCAGGCCATGGTATGGTACACTGTATTAATTTTCTGTTGCTGGCACAATAAATTGCCACAAATTTAATGGCAACAAAAATGTATTAATCTCATAATCTTTATTAATCAGAAGTGCAGGTGAGCTCATTTGGGTTCTTTGCTTAGGGTCTCACAACGAAAAATTAATATTTGGGCTAGTCGGCATTTCTTAGTAACAGCTCTGGGGATGATTCTGTCCCCGAGACCATTCAGGTTGCTGGCTGAGTTAGCTCTTTTCCAGTTGTACAATGGAGGTCTGTGTTTTTGCTGACTGTGATCTAAGAGCAAGTCTTTCTTCCATTAACTTTGTGCATTCTTTCTTTTGTGCTCCCTGTAGCCCTCTCTGGCAATGTGGGGTGATTCTCTCCCATGCTTCTAATCTCTATCACTTTTCTTTTTCCTGCATATATCTAACTCTACTCAGAGAAAATTTCCTCTCTCTCTCTCTCTCTCTCTCTCTCTCTCTCTCTCTTCTTTGTAATGCTGAGAATCGAACCCAGGGCTTGCACATGCTAGGCAAGCACTGTACAGCTGAGCTACATCCCCAACTTCTGGAAAATTCTGTCCTTTTAAGAATTTGTATGATTAGGTTGGGCTCATCTAGATAATCCAGGGGAATTCCTGTATTTTAAAGCCCCATGACTTCACTTATATCTACAAAGTCCTTTTTGCCATGTAATGTTACATAGTCCTAGGTCCCAAAGATTAGAATCTGTTTGGGTGTTCATCTGCTTATCACATCTGCTATGATTGTTTGAACGAAATGTTAATGGGAACCCAGCAGAAGGAGATGGTAATATTGTCTGGAGAAAAGGCAGTTCAGAGAAAGTCTTCATCAGAGAAGTAACATTTGAATTGGGTCTTAAGGAAGAATGTGATTTCCCTAGAGAGGGTGAATGCTTAAAGTTTATTTTAAACATATACAAAGTCAGGAAGACATGAAAACACTTGGCTGTGTTTGGGATTGGCAAATGGCTTAGGGGAGATAAATATTTCTCAATTTAAATACTAGCTTATTATTAAGTCTGTATTATTAGATGTGTCATCTTGGACGAATCCCTTAATCTCTTAGCCTTAGTATCTTTCTCTCTTAAGTGGCTGCAGTAATAGTATTGATTTTACAGAATGTGAGAAAGAAATATATTAAATATATCAAAGTGCATGTCCTTGACATTGCAAATGCAAAGGCAAAGAAAGCTAATATTAGTGCTTCTGTGATTATTACTGCTGGAGGGGGAGGGGATGGTCAAAAAATTGGAGAAGTGCAGGAGTGATGCTGACACGTGGTCTGGGTCAGAGTGCAGGGCTAGACTAGGGCAGTGTAACGTGCCTTTGTGTCATTTTCCTTTTTGCACATTTCTGCCATCACTCTTCTGTGGGATTTATCTTGTTTTTGAAGCTCCTATCTTAATTTTCTTCATTGGTTTATATCCCGGATCCTCTAGACTTCTTCAGATGCTATGTCTTTTCTTTAACAGATTCAGCTGATTTCATGACTTTAATGCCCTTTGTCTTTATTTTTTGCTCCCAGCCTCTTCCCTCAACTAGGACCTGATTTTGGTTATTTCGACATAAATATCATCCTCTCCCTTTCCCCCCTTTATTTATTTATTTATTTATTTATTTTTTGGTAGTATTGGGAGGTTCAACCCAGGGTCTCACACATGTTTGCAAATGCCCCACCACTGAATGGCACCTTCAGTTTCCATTTTAAATTTTTATTTTGAGAAAGGGTCTTGCTAAGTTACGCAGGCTGCCTCTGGCCTTGACACTGAAAAATGGCTGCTGCAATGACTTTAAGTTTATCCTACAGGAAACTAGGAGTCACCAGAGTCAGGTTTTAAATTAGTTAATGATATCATCAGATAAGGGTTTCAGTAAGATAATTCTGGCAGCTGTGCTGGATGTGATGGAGACAATTGAAAGACAGGTGGCAGAGAATCTATTTAAGGTGTTTCTTTACAATCCAATGAGAGATGACAAAAGTCTAGCACTGTCTGTGGGAATGATAAAGAATGTATACATTTGAGAGATTCTTAGAGGCAGAATTTATATGACCTTATGCAATTGGAAAATAGAGGTTGGGGATAAAGGGATACAGGACAGTGCCATGGTTTTTGATTTTTGTCTTGGTAAGTGAGATAAAAGTTGAATTGGTGAACTTAGAAAGAAGACTTTATTTAAAGCATGGTGGCACCTGCCTTTGATCACAGCCCTGAGGAGGCTGAAGCAGTAGGATTGTGAGTTTGAGGCCAGATGGGGCTACATAGCAGGATCCTGTCTCAAAATCAATTAATCAAGCAGACAATCAATAAAAGTTTTTTAAAAAAATAGAGAAAAAGGACTTTATTTATGGGGAGAAAATAGTAGCTCTGTTTTGGACAAGTTGAGATGGAGGTGCTGAGGTATGTGCATGTAGAAACATCTAACAAGCTATTAGAGACAGAGGTCATGAATATATATTCTGTGTTTTAAACCATTCTTCCAAATGTTCATATTGATTATAAGAGCACTTAAACAAATTTCTGAGGCATTTGTCCTTAACTTTTTAAAATAGTCCTTGCCCCTCCTTCACTCTGATTTCTTCAGTGAGAATGATGACAGATGCATACCACGCATCCTTCAGAAGTGATAAGTGAACAGAGGCAAAGAATGGGAACTCACTCAACGTCCTGTGGGAATCATCCTGGCTCCCCACATGATCTTAAGAGATAACTGGACAAATATAGTTTGCCTTTCTCTAACTATGCTTTGTCCTGTTTGGTTTTTTTTTTTTTTTAGGCAGAATCTTCCTGGTGGCTCAGGCTGATGTTGAACTTGTTACGTAGACCCAGCTGGCCTTGAACTCAAGATCTTCCTGCTTCAGCCTCTGAGTGCTGGGATTACAGGTGTGCACCACAATGTCTGGCCCACAATAATGTGTTAAAAACATTGTTTCCAGAGAATATTATGACATCAGCACTTTAGTTTACCTAGATTCTTATGACTCTCAATAAGCCATTTAGAGCCACATGGCCTTGTGGCTTCTAATGCAATAGAAGAGCAAAGTGGTACATGTTTCCCTGAGCAGGAAAAGAATTACAAAGTGTATAACATAAGGTGGAGTCATTTCCTTGAGGAATTTGATTGCATCATGCCGGTTTTGTGCTTGCTTAGCGTCTCCAAATGTGGATTTAATTGTCCTATGACAGCATGCTCATACTTACCAAGGATATAAGAATAGCTAACAGCTTTCTCACCAGTCAGGCATCTTATTTACTTAGCACTTACTGGCTGCGGAGAAACCACAGACAGTAAAATCTCTCTCGAACACTTCTGAGATTTCTTCTTGAAATGTAGGAAATGTGTCCCTCCTACAGATTGCAAATAACGCTAAACGCTTTCCTAATAGATTACTCTTTAAACGCTTTGTGCCTACATGCAATTTCTTTTGAGTACTCTTGAGTATCTTAGGGCTTTCATGAAGGGAAGGAATGTTTTTCTGTCCCTTCTCATATCAATTTTGAATACCATGTGCTTTAGGGGCCGATTCTTTATTACAGTGTAGTAGACCAGCTCTTTCCCCCAGGCTGGCAGGTGGCTACTAGGCATTTTAAAAACTTGTGTGACTCTCAATGTCATAAGAGACAACATTAAAAAGTACTTAATTTACTATGATGTAAGATGAATGTCAGAAATAGAAGTAATTTCATCTGTGTCAGCTCCTTCGGATCCTCCCTCATTCCAGTCTGCTCAAGGAAGAGGACATGAATGCCTATGAAGGTCCAGTGTGGATACAATGGACATAGGGACAGTGAAAATGGCTACATGCACATACAGATGGTGGGTGGGGTGCACTGTTAGATAATGCACCATCCAGGCCAGGGGAGTTAGAGGCCAAAGACTTTATGGGAGAAGTGAGGGGTCATAGCTGTATGAATCCTAGATATTGTTTTTATTCATTTGTCATCTGAGTGGTGAGGCCTTTGAGTTGGGTGTACGTCGTGCCGGTTGGAAATCTTGGTTCTAGTGAGATGAGAGAAAGCTCTATGTAGAAGAAAGGGAGGAGCAGACTCCCAAGTATAGTTTGGTTCCAGACTTGCAGAAAGAGTGGACAGAGGGAGGCCAAATGTCTCTCCAGGCTCTAGTATACCTGACATGGGCTAGGAGAGATGGCTTGGTTATGACCAAGGAGTGTGCCCTGGCTGGGGCCATTATAGGAACACTAAGAGAGGTACCCCATTCACATGAGGAGGGAGATACTCCAGCAACTGACAGATAAGCCTGGGCACAGAACAGCAACATCCGTGAAATCCTCAGCAAAAACTGCAAAATGGAAAGGCAGAGTTATTTCCAAAATAAAGATTATTATGTACCATATCAGAGCATCCTGATATAGATCCTCCTCCTCCTCCTCCTCCTCCTCCTCCTCCTCCTTTTCTTCTTCTTCTTCTTCTTCTTCTTCTTCTTCTTCTTCTTCTTCATCTTCATCTTCTTTTTTCCTTCACAAAAAGGCAATTCTGAAGTTTGTTGTGTGAGGTTGAAGAAAATGCTCCCTATTCAGTTCTAGGAGTCTTTAAGACTATTTGATTTCCACCTGGCTGCCCAAAGAGAATTGCTTGGCTGCTATAGCAACTGTGTCCCTGGATATAAGGCAATCGACAAAAACACTCTTTATATGCTGATTTTATGTTTATAAAGCTAGACTGGGCTGGTGAGATGGCTAAAATAACTAGCCAGATGATACAATTGTTGTAAGACCATGTTATAACCCTCCTTTATCTCATAGCCTCCACTCCATTCGTTATCAAATCCTGTTAACTCCACTGCTCTCACCCTGGTCCCAGCCACCACCATCTCACACTTGGACTCTTGGAGCAATTGCTAAATTGGTCTCCTGCCTCCCCTCTTGTCTGTCTTCTGTTTACTCTCTAAAAATCTGTCAGAGTGGTCTTTTAAAAATATAATTCAAATTACTTTATTCCTTCTATTGGAACTCAGTCAACTCTTGCTTCAATAATTCTGCTTAGCAAACCACGTTAACTTTTTGTGGTTTACCATAGTGAGCGTTAACTTTTCTTTCCTACAGGTCAGCTGGGGTGGCTTGGCTTCAGGCTCTGGTATGAGTTCTGTTGGGCTTCATTGATCTCATTTTGGGTCTTGGCTGAAGGGACAGTGATCTCCCCTATGAACACTTTTAAGGAGTCTCTGTCACACATGCTAATATTCCATTGACCAAAGCAATTCACATGCACTGAAGGTGTAGGGAATATATTGCCCTCTCATGGATGGCACTTTGATAATATGGCTAAGAGTATAATCATATCATCCTCTTTAAAGGAAGCACAATATTAGGACTGATAATGGAGTCTCCCCCAATATAACTTCGGATAGCATTGGAAAAAAAGCCTCAGACTTACTACAGCTTACAAGAACCTTTGTGGTCTAGTCTCTGGCTACCTTTCTGATGTAGTTTTCTATCCCTTTTCAGCTTTCACTTTGTGTTGCAGACACTCTGATACTTTATCTATACCTTGACTTCCTCCAAGCATATTCTTGTCTTTGGACTTCTGCATTTGTCTTTCCTTTTGCCTGAATTTCCCCAGCACCTCTGCAGTACTTTGATCTCATTTTTGCCACTGACCCAATGTTATCTTTCAAGAAAGATCTCCCCCGCCACACTGTTGACAGCATCACTTGCCACATTCCTTCCTTTTAAATCTACTTTATTATTATTTTTTCCTTAGCACTTTGCACTACCTTTCATGTGTTCTAAACTTATTTATTTGATTTTTGTCTCATCTATGAGAATATCAGCTCTGAGAAAAGAGGGACCTTGATGTTCCCAGCACATAATGGGAGCTCAAAATATAATTGAATGAGCGAATAAACTGCACTAATTTCCAGGTTCCCTTCCCTCCATGCTGCTCTACATGGTCTTTGAAGCTTTGGGAATATGCCAGCATGTGGTCACAAAAAGAGATAAAACACCTCCAGGCCAAAGGCACCGTTTTCTTTTCCCTTCTCTGTCTTCCACACATGAAAAATACTGATCACACAGTCATTTTTCCTTGTATTTTCCCTTCTAAGTTGTTCTCATCAGGTTTTTGAAATTGAAGAAGGCCTAAGGATTTTGTTGTGAGCTTTGATCAATCATTTCCTGGCTCAATGAGCTTTAGATTGTTTGTGTGTGTTTGTTATATCAGAGATTGGCAAACTTTTGATGGTGGGTGGTACCAAGTTTCCAACTCCTGTTTCTTGGTCTTTAACTTTTTTTGAGGTGTACAAGTTCACTTTCTTGAATGAGGTATATATTTGAATGTGTGATTGTACTTACTTTCCAGGTCAGAGACTAAGTAATCTGGCAACTAGAGAAGTAATGAAACAGGTACTTTCAGAAACAGGATCTCTATAAAGAGTGCCACAGAGGGAGGGTTGGAGATGGTCAGAGGCCCATTTTTCTGCCAGGTAGGCTCAACAACAGTATGCGGGCCATGGGGAAGAATCTCCTATAATTAAGTATGTCAGGTCTACAGTGTCTGGTGCCTACTGCGTGGACAAGGCCTGATCAAATATCAGCCTCCAGGAAGATGTTTGTAGAAGAGATGGGATCATTTCCAGAAAAAAATTCATTATTAGTTAATAATTTGAGGTGAAGTTAGGGAGAAGGGTTATGATTTTGAGTCCTGGGAATGAAGCCAAAAGTCTGCATCTGAGATGTTCATGAATCAGTGAGTCAAACTGAGCAGCAAGGAAGCCAGGAAATAAGAGAAGGTCTGCTATGGGAGAACAAGAGAAAAGAGCAAGGTATTAAGGGTCAGTTCTGAAAGTCATCCTGTGAATACAGTCTGTATGCCATGGTATTGCTCTTAGGTGTAGTATGAGATTGAGCTGGGCCAGGCGTATAGGAAGTCGGTTCAGGACTTTTACACAAGTTATAGTTCACTCAATTTATTTTAATTGTCATTATTGTTTAGATAAAAGGTACAATTCAAAAGTTACTTAGAGGCGAGGAGATTTTGGTATTCAAACTGAGCTACATAAGAACAATTTTTGGAAGTGTGATAAAATGTGCTACTATATCAAGTCTTTTGCCACATGAACATTTGTTGTTGTTAAGTGTTGTTCAATTGGGTCTGACTCATAGCGACCCTTTATACAACAGAACAGAACTCTCCCAGACATTGTGCTGTGCCCAGCACCATGTCAGTGCTTTTCTGATATTCATAGCATTTCCAATGGCTGAATGTTTCAGGAGTAGGCTACTAGGTCCTTCTCCCGTTTTTGTGGTGATAGAGATTGAATCCGGGACCTCAGTGAGTACAGAGTGGCACTCTACCAACTGAGCTAATCCCAGTCCACATTAATGTTTAGTGCAAATAAAAAGCAGGAATGATGCTCATTATTCCAATTAAAGATGAAAAAGAAAGGATGTGCAAATGATAATTGGTATTTTCCCTAAGCACAAATCTCTTCTAATAGAACTCTAATAATATATTTAAGTCCTAATTCAGGTGACATTTAATGGAATATATATTTATAAATTATTAAAGTACACTGTTAAAAATATTTTAAAATATTTAAAATATTTTTGTATATAACCAATAAATATTTTAACATGTTTAAATTTTAATTTATCATCATTTTATTGTATCTTTATTTGTAGCTTTAGCATAGTATACTGAGATAAAGGATAAACTTTTGAAAGAGTAATATATGATCACTGGCAATAGTAGAGACAATGACAAGCAAGCAGACTTTATTTATGTAATTGTTTTAGGCACCAAGTAGTTTTAAATAAACATTGGTTAAAGCTGCACTCTAGTAATTCAAACTAGTTTACTAATTTTTTTTCTTGGGGGAAAATCATGTACTTAAGAAAACATCTTCTACATGAGATACTGGTAAGGTATACTTTCTATGATAGTCTTGCATTCATATAATCACTTTTTTTCTCTCTTCATCAACTTTTTATTTTCAACAAGTTCCTTCTTCATATTTTACAAATTTCTAAATGAGTTTTAGAGAGTGGATAATTTCTAGTCAATTGTCTTGAATAATATAAGTATTTCCTTGTTTATTCACGTGATGTCTTTATCACAGTTTCTGGCACAAGGTCAGTATTCTCTAGCATTAGTGTCCACATTCTTTCCAGACTTACATGTTTTCTCATTTTCCCATTATTCTCTCATTCAGTAGATAATATATTGAGTACCAGACAGGCTCACAAAAACTTGTATGATAATGAACAGTCCCAGTAGGCAGCATGATAGTACACAGGGTCAAAGCCAAGATTATGATCAAGGCATGTTGTCCGTTCATACTTTTTATTCTTCTCTCCTTTGTTCTTTCCTTCCTTCTTTCTTTCTTCCATTCTATGTATGTATGTATGTATGTATGTATGTATGTATGTATTTGATGGACTTTTCCTATGTGCCCCAGGCTATCCTCCACTTCCTGATCTTCCTGTGATCAGTCTCCCAAGTGCTGGGATTACAGGTTGGTGTTACCATGCCATGCCTCGTATTTTTAACATAATCATATATTTTTAGTTTAGTCTGTGATTCTTTATGCAACAACTCCTACTAATTGCCCAAATCCTCTAGGCTAAAATAAAAAGTAATTGCTTATTCATAATATTTTTTCCTTATGTTGTTGTTACTGTTAGGTGCCCTGGGGTTAGTGTCTGACTCATAGCTACCCTATGTATGGCAGGCAAAACACTATTGTCAGTGCTTCTCTGCTATTCATAGGGTTTTCAATGGCTGATTGTTTTTTGGGAGTGGGTTGCTGGGACCTTCTCCCAAGCCTACAGCACTTGGTCTTCTTAGGTGATCTCCCATTCAAGTACTAAGTACTAAGTACCAGGCCCAATCCTGCTTAGCTTCTGAGATCATACAGGATCAGATGCCATAATAATACGGCTGCAGACATTATATCATCATATATTAAAATATATGCAAATATTTTCTCTCATTCCTTAGGCTACCTCTTCACTTTGTTGATTATTTCCTTGACTGTGCAGAAGTGTTTTAGTATGATATCATCCCACTTGTCGATTTTTGCTTTTGTTGCCTGTTTTTGGAATCATATCCAAACTTATTGGACAGACTAGTTTCATGGAGCTTGTCACTTATATTTTCTCTTGCTAGATTTATAGCTTCAGATCCATTTGGAGTTGATTTTTATGTATGGCGTGAGATGGGGAGTCTAATTTTTTTCTGCACAAGGATATCCAGTTTTCCCAAAACTATTTATTGGGGAGACTTTCCTTTCCACAATATGTATTCTTTAGCAAATTTGTCTCAAATCACTTAACTATAAAAGTCTGAGTTTATTTATGAACTCTCTATTATCTTTCTGTGGTCTGTGTGCCTATTTTTATGCCACTACCTTGATGTTTTGCCTGCAGCCATATCACTGTGGCATCTGATCCCATCTGATTTAGGAAGCTAAGCAGGGTCTGGCCTGGTTACTACTTGGATGAGAGACCACCTGGGAATACTAGGTACTCTAAGCTTGGGAGAAGGACCCAGAAACTCACTTCCAAAAAACAATCAGCCATTGAAAACTCTATAAATAGCAGAAAAGCACTAACAATACTGTTTTGCCTGTTGTACATAGGGTTGCTATGGGTCAGATACCAATTGGAAGGTACCTAACAACAACAACCACCTTGATGTTTTGATCATGACATCTTTGTAGTAGATTTTGAAATCAGTAGTATGATATCTTTTTGTTGTTGTTGTGTTGTTGTTGTTGTTCAGGATTACTTTGGTGATTTGGCTACTTCTGTGGTCCCATAAAATTTTTCCTATTTTTTTTCTATTTCTGTGAAAAAATATCCTTGGTATTTTGATAAAGATTGTATTAAATCTGTAAATCACTTTAGGTAGTGTGGAATTTTAGCAATATTAATTCTTTTAGTCCATGAATGCAGGCTATCTATCTATATCCATTATTTGTTAAGCACTGTCTACATGGATAGTCGCTATGAGTCAGACCTGACTTGATGGCACCTAAGAACAACAACATGATAGGCATTGTACTAAGGAACATAAGAGACTAAAAACAATGAATAAGACACAATCCCTGGTACTACAGATATGATAATAATAACCATTTGCCTATACTTTTTAATAAGGAAGATAATTTGTACATTGGATCTTCATTTATTGAGGTTGCCAGGGTAAATATTATTCCCATTTTATGTTGTTGTTGTTAGGTCCCCTGAAGTCAGGTGTGACTCATAGTGTCCTAATAAAGTTTGCAATGGCTGATTGTTTCAGGACTGTTTTGGGAGTGCCGCATCCTTCTCCTGTTTTGGTGGTGCTGTGATTGAATCTGTGTCTTCAGAAAGTGCAGAGCAGCACTCTGCAAACTGAGCTAAACCACATCCCTCCCATATTATGTTGTTGTTGTTGTTGTTGTTGTTGTTAGGTGCCGTCGAGTCGGTATCCAACTCATAGCGACCCTCACAGGGTTTTCAATGGCAGACTGTTGCAGGATTGCCTTGGGAGTGGATTGCCAGGTCCTTTTCCCATCCCATATTATAGATGAAGAAAATAAAGCATGAAGCATTTAAAGGGTTGGTCTAGATTACAGGCCAGGAAGTGAAAACTCTGAACTCTAATTTGTCTTCTAACTTAATGTAGAGTGTGTTTTCTGTGTACTAAGTATATAGCTAGTACTCAAAATGCCCACTGTTTGGAAACCAGGACACCAAATGGTTAAAATTCAAGAATGATGTTTAAAGTGCTGTGTGAGTGTTGCAAAAAAACCTTGCTCTGGATCTCAAGTATGGAATATGATTATTTACATCTCAGGTCATCAGACCTCAGAAAAGGATTATGGGGAAAATATTGACCAACCGTATTTCTTAGGGGTCTTTGCTATGTTTTTAACATTAAAAAATCTTCCCTTTTAAGAGTATTTTTAGGAGTTCTTTGTAGTACAGAGTTCCCACTGTATCCTGCCCATCCTTCCTACTATCAACATCTCCATCAGCGTAGTACATTTTTCATAACTGATGAACCTGCATTGATATATCAGTATCACCCAAAGTCCATTGTTCACATTTGGGTTCATTCTTCCTCTTGTTGTTGTACATTCTATGGGTTTTGACAAATATGTTGTTCTTATTGTTAGGTGCTGTTGAATTGGGTTTTCAATGACTGATTGCTTCTGGTTTGCTTTGAGTGGACTGCCACATCCACCACTACTGTATCACACACAAAATATTTAAAATCCACTGTGCTGCCCCTATTCATCTCTCTCTCCATCCTGATCCTTGGGCACCACTGGTCTTTCTATGGTCACCATATTAAGCACCTAAAAGAGACAAATAAACTTACCATTAGTGCTGCTTAAATTATGTTTAATCTCTCTCTTCATCACTTGTCATTTATTGCTGCTATCTTCCTTTTATTCTTTATCTTGTTTTACCAAATTTCTGTGTTGAAAAAATTAGCCTCAACAGTTCTTTCTGGAGTCTCAGGTGAACTCATGGTGAGAGAAGGAAAATGTGTGCCATGTCTTGGATACTGGTGGAAGTCAGACATACCTTCAGAGGAGGGTACCATGATTTTAATGGGAGGCCAAATGAGAACTTATTGCTATCAACTTCTTGACCAACTAGATGAACAGAGAAATATGTCAGCATTGTGGTGAGTGGGGAAAATCCTTGAAGCCCATAAGAACATCCTGACTTCAGGCAGCTATTTCTTTATGACTTTGTATAGCATTTTAAACAAAGAAAGTCCTAACCAAAACAATACTACACATTTAGATATTGCTGCAGTTCAAGGCTTTTCAGTCATCTTGGACTTCTTATATTATGGTAACTTGTTGCTCTCAAGCCAAAATGTCGTTGAAGTGATGACAGTGGCTAGCTACCTCCAGATGAATAAAGTTGTTGAAACACACTAAAATTTTATTAAACATCTCTCAAATATAAGCATTAAGTCAGAAGCTCCAGAGTTTGTAGTTGTGGGCTACAATAATAGAAAATAGGGGTGGTCTGTCTTCATTGTTGGATCATAAAATTGCCAGCTTTGGGCTACATGGAATCTTACCAATTTGGCAAGTAATATAAAAATGAAAATGATTGTGGTAATGTTGACAAAAGCCAATTAGAAAACTACCAAATGTATGACAGTAATTGGATCCAGGCTGGTTCTCCAGAATTGGCTGAAAATAAATCTCAAAGTCAAATAAAAGTATTTGTTTGGAATAGTATGGGAATTCAAGAGACTGGCAAAACAAGCAGAAGAAACCTAACTACAAAGATATATTTATAATGTACCACCCAATAATGAAACCAATTTGAGAGATTGCTTAGTGATACAGCCACCTGTTGCTTAGTCAGAAGAAAATAAGGCCCTAATCATCAAGGAAGAACCAAATTTGGATGGTGCTTTTCTCTCAGGGCCAGATGGTGGTAGGAATATGAATGCAAATTTATTGGATGAAACCTGCTCTGGTCAAGATGGAGGTGATGTTGGTATTTTACATGATTTCAAGGATGGTTTGATGTCTGGCCCTTCAAATGATTTCAAGTATGGATTACTATCAGGTGCTTAGAACGATTTCAAGTATGGAGTATTGCCAGAATTGTGGCCAAAACAAGAAGTGTGGGAAAATGGTAAATCATCTCTAATCATGAACAAGTTAAAATGCTCTCATTGTAGCTATGTAGCCAAATACAAATACTAAAAAGGCACTTGCTCATTCATATGGGAGTAAGATTGTTTAGCTGTGATATTTGTAGAAAGCTGCTTACTGAAAGAGAATGTGTAGAAAGATATTTCCTGGTGAATAAAAAGGATAAAAAAACCCCAAATGTATGATATATAAGATCTTCCTGCTAGCAGACAGTATTGGAATAAGACATGGATCTCAACACTATCCTGTTTGTGTAGACTGTGCAGATAAATCACAGCCAGGAAGACAAGAAGGTATAGATCAGGGAAAAGATACAGAATTCCCTTGGGATGAAGAACACGAGAAGAATGAGGTAGGAGATGCTGAGAAAGAGCTGGTGGGGTGATGGAGAAGATCAGAATGATCCATGTCCATGGGATGAATTGGAAGATGTTTGCATGTCTCTAGATGATTAACTGATCTACACTCCTTAAAGATACTGCATTTGGACATGATATGAATTGACAATTTGCATTATTGAACTCGAAATCTTGACAATATGGTACATGGGGGATGGTAATTAATGTTGCTGTGAAAACTGTAGGGTGAAAGCCTTCCAGCATTACACCAGTAAGAATGGCCAAGATCAATAAAACAAACAACAACAAATGCTGGCGAGGCTGCGGGGAAAAGGGAACACTTTTACATTGCTGGTGGAGCTGTAAAATGGTGCAACCACTATGGAAATCAGTATGGAGGTACCTCAAAAAACTAAAAATAGAACTACCATATGACCCAGCTATAACACTATTGGGAATTTA